>APFE031153717.1:36835-97393 GCA_000404065.3 Pinus taeda | reverse complement strand
TATCGACTTCAACTCATTATCTAGAAAGATGATCTAGAAATCGTCAGTACCTTGAGATCTGCATGCCTTAATGGCAGGTTTCTTGCCTTTGACGACAGTTTACATCATCGACTTTCGATCAAAGGATTCCGTGACATGTTCGACATCAACACATCTTATCACATATCATGGATTGTACTGAGTACTTTGAGAGCCATTGTCATTATTGGTGGTTTCTCTCACGCTTGTTAACAGTTTACATCATTGACTGGTAATCAAGCGGTTTCTACCATGTTCGACTTCAACACATTCAATCGCATGGATAGAATCGTACTGTTTCGGGACGTAGAAATGAAGACCCTGGATCTAGTTTCTACCATCCAGGTTGCGAGGAATTTTGTATTCATTATATTAATGGACTATTCATAAACAGATGGCTGCGTCCATACTGTGTCCACATGTGTCTGTACTTATGATGTGTTAGGAGATCATTCCTATATCAGAGCAGTAGTTAGTCTTCTAGTTAGTTTTCAGTCTCCTAGTCAGTATTTATCTGAGTATGGCAATGCCTATCTCAGCGATGATATGATCTCATAAATATATTTTGCATTGAATGTTTTTACAGGTTCCAACCAGGCTCTCTGCAAGATGATCCTCGAAATGATAAAGTACTTCACTCTTCCTAAATGATAAATGAAAAATCCTCATCTACTACAGACCTCACACTTTAGGGGGCAATCTGTTACACAAAAATATCATCACCTTGATTATTTGCAGTCGGTATGGGTCCATCACCACCTATACCAGCCTCCTAAGCAAGTCTCAAACCTCAGCCCTTCAGAACAAGCTTTAGAAATGAGAGAAAGACATCAAAAAAGCAATGTAACTCTGGTTCCGCACTTTCTCTCACTTTTGCCTGTGGGCCCGCACCTTTTGTTCAGGATACTTGCGTACTTATACGCTCTGTATGTAAAGGGGAGGGTGCGTACCCCTGTGAAAGTCAAAAGGCGCAATTTTTATCTTAAAAAACTCACTTTGGGTTAATTCTAGATGTTTCTAGAAGGAATTTTGACGTGGATTGTTCGCTCCCAAGTGGTTCATGCATCCCAAAAGAGGAGCTAATCCCTTGTTAGGAGGAGCTATCCCTTTGAAGGAGGATTCTATCCCTATGAAGGAGGACCTAGTAACTGCCCTCCATTGCACTATAAATTGAGGCATTGGGTTAGTGGCTAGGGAGGTTAGAAGCTGAATTTTTGAGGGTAAATGCTAGTGAAATCAAGACTTCCTATTTGAGCTTAAGAGGAGAGATCACATACCTTTTTGGCTTCATTGGGGAGTGAGTGAAGCTTTCCAAAGTAGAGGAGACTTCTTGTTGGACCCTGGGAGGAGCTTGTACATCGTCAAGGCAAAGGTTGTAAAGTTTTTCTCCTTTTGAATTAATACAATCAAGCTCATTTTTCTCAACAAGTATCTCATGTTATTTGTTTCATGGACTCCTTGACTTTCATGTTAAATATGTTTTATAATACTGGTTATTCGGGTGTTATTTAATCGTTTGCCTTGTTTGTGTTTGCAGGTTTTCGACAAAGGAACTTACTTGGATCAAAGGAGAGAAGGCATCCCCAAACTTGCGTTGGACATGAGGTAGGCCTTAAACACATTTGTTTGCCATTATTTACAAAAGCACATTTAGAGAAAGATAGTGTCTGGTTGGTTTTCTTGTCATTAGGTCTTCTTTAGATTCTAGGAAGGTCTATCTTGTCCGCAAGATCGACTCATTCCACGTGAAAAACCTAATGGCTCAAAACCAGCCAAACACACAAACCTCTACATTACAATACCCTATAGTGGATTCTGCAGCAAATGCCCCCATGAAAGCAATCCCTCTTCAACATCTCCCTACATTCCACGGGCTTACATCAAAAGACCTAGATGCATTTTTATTTGAATTTGATGTACTGTGCAGGGGATATGATTACACCACTGACCCCCAGAAACTGAAACTATTTCCCTCTACACTAAAAGGGGCTACTTTAAGATGGTTTATGAGATTAGGTGGTGGGGTTATAAATAACTGGGAACAAATGAAAGAATCTTTTTCTAAAAAAATATCAGGATTATTGCAGGTCTATAGAACTGAAAGATGAAATATTCTAGATGATAGCTAGACCAAACGAAACGTTAGAAGAGTATGTGGAACGTTTCCTTAAAATCTATAAATATCTCCCTATGCATCACTACCTTTACCTGACAACGTGTTGAAAAAAACATTAATAAGGGGCATGAAGGAACAATGGATCGAAACATTAAACATTATGGGAAAAGGGGATATTTATCAGGAAAGTTTTGCTGACATTATTGATTTATGTATCAGGAGCTCGAGAGGCAGCACACGAATAAAATCGGCAGAACATGATCTGTTTGTAAGAGAGAATAAAATCTCATCAGAAGGAGTAACGCGTGTAGAAGTTGGAAATTTATTAGAAAATTTTAAAACTGATATACTAGGGACACTAACTATACAATTGGATATTTTGCAGGCCAAGCAAAAGCAAATGGAGACAGAACAGAATTTGGCAATTTTTTGTCTCAGATGCAGGAAGAAGCATAGCCATAAGGAGTGTCCACTGGATGCAATCCAAACATGCGCCATCTATACAAAAGATCACTTTACGGAAAGCTATCCCTCACTACCTGGACTGAAAGCAGTATATAAGGAAGCAGAAGAAGAGCCAGAATCGGTGTATTTGCTCAACCAGCGCCGTTAGTCGCAGCTGCGAAAAACTGGTATGTTTCCAGACTCAACTTCTTCCTTTCAGTCTCTGTAGTATAATTCTCAACAGTATAATACATGGCAAAGTCAATTTCAGCCCCCATTTCCAAACTGGTCACCACAGTCATTTCCTTCCGCAAACCCGTGGTTGAATCAAACAAGCCAACCTGGTTGGCCGAACCATCCTTATACCCCACCATATTGGCAAAACAACCCATACCCACCACAATGGACTCCCCCTACTTCACAAATCTCAGCTTGGAAGACAAATTGGCAGAGACCAATGCATCAGCCAGTAGGAACTATTCCTCTCCCTCAACCTACACTGCCAGCTTTACAGCAAAATCCCCAGTCTAATCTGATACCGCAACTCCCAGCCCAACCCAACCCCAACCCAAACAACAGACCGGTCCAATCTCTCCAAATCATAGAAACACCAGAAGTAAGACCTGATCTGAGGGAGTGTAATGATCTTCAGTTAAGATCTGGGCATATTATTCAAACCGAGGGAAGTAAAACAGTTCAAATTGAAGATCAGTTACTCAGATAACATCTGTCACATGAAGAGGATGTGAATAAACAGCAAACTCATAATCAAGCAACCACATCCTCTCCCCCATTCCTAGAATGATTAGTCATACCTCAACCTATACAATAACCTGATTTTGACATTCTGGGAGAATTACAAAATTTGTACATAAAAATTCCATTCCTCCAAGCCATTCAAGACATCCCGATATACGCAAAAACTATCAAAGAATTGTGCATAAAAAGACCAAGGAGGAATATAACAAATAATCCAACAGTTCAAGTAGTCGGCACTTTATCTGACTTATTATCAGGAAAAGAAACACCCATTAAATACGAAGACCCAGGAAACCCAATAGTAACTGTCCAAATTTATGGTCAAACCCTACCCAATGCCTTAGTTGATCTTGGATCTGCAATCAATATCTTAACAACCACTACTTGCCAAAAGCTAGGCATTACATCTGTAGAACCCACCTCCACTTTGTTAGAATTGATTGACCGAACTGTGATTAGACCAGAGGGCATACTACATGATGTCATGGTCTCGGTTGACTCCTGGGAATATCCAACCGATTTTCTGGTAATAAATCCTAAAACCCTACTTGATGGACATCCATTGATCTTAGGAAGACCTTGGATCGCCATTACCGATGCCTATATTGGTTGTCGGCAAGGGAATATGATCATAACTAGGGGAACAAATATCAAGAATTTAGTGTTATATCCCCCAGCACAGCCAAGTGTCACAATAGTCAAAACTAATAGGCACCCTATATCATATCTTACTGATAACATTAGATCTCCATTAACTATACAAGAAGCACTTGAGTTCAAAGACCAAACATAAGATGATGCCATCAATAATTTCATTAGTCAAACGGAACTCACATCTCGTACGCAATTTCATATGATAAAAGCCGCATTTGATAACGAATTAGAAGAAGATCCTCTGAAAGATACACATGATCATACAATCCCTGTCACCTCTGTTGTAAATAGTAAAATTGTGGAAATTGAACCCAGAAAAACCTTAAAAATTAATGCCAACCTCACATCCAAACAAGAAACAAATCTCATCCATATGTTAAGGCAATATAAAGAAGCATTTTCATGGGACTACTCTAATATGAAAGGAATTGACCCCCAGTTATGTACACACCACATTTACATAAAAAAAAGATGCAAGACCTGTTAGACAACCTCAGAGAAAACTAAATCCTCAACTAAAAGAGGTGGTAAAAGTTGAACTTAAAAAACTTTTATATCTTAACTTTATCTACCCTATCTCTGATAGTAAATGGGTCTCCTTGCTTGTGGTGGTACCAAAAAAGAATGGGAAATGGAGAATCTGTGTGGACTACAAGGAGCTAAATAAAGCAACACAAAAAGACCACTTCCCTCACCCATTCATCGACCAAGTATTAGACACTTTGGCAGGAAAGAAATTATTTTCTTTCCTTGATGGCTTCAGTGGGTACAATAAAATACAGATTGCCCCTGAAGATCAAGACAAAACTACTTTTACTTGTCCTTTCGGAACATTTGCCTACCGAGTTTTACCTTTTGGCTTATGCAATGCCCCTGCCACATTCCAAAGGGCTATCCTTAGCATTTTTGCAGACCTAATAAATGAAGGACAAGAAGTATATATGGATGACTTACTCCATACGGAGATGAGTTTGACCCAGCACTGGATACACTAGGAAAAGTCCTACAACGCTGCATTTCTACCATGCTTTATTTAAGCCATGAAAAAATTTATATGATGATGACGGAAGGACTTATTTTAGGACACTATATTTCAA
Source organism: Pinus taeda (assembly GCA_000404065.3). Classification (NCBI taxonomy): domain Eukaryota; kingdom Viridiplantae; phylum Streptophyta; class Pinopsida; order Pinales; family Pinaceae; genus Pinus; species Pinus taeda. Next base: position 92,305 of record APFE031153717.1, on the reverse strand, counting down.
CAGCTGGCATTCAGGTAGATCCAACCAAAATCCCAAATACTTCTTCTTATTCCCACTCCCACCACCCAAACAGAGGTACGTAGCTTTCTTGGATTTTCTGGTTATTACAGAAGGTTTATAGAATATTATTCACGTATTGTTGCACCTTTGTATGCACTAACTGGTAATGTTGATTTTCGTTGGACAAAGAAATGTGAACGTGCTTTCAAGGATCTGAAGAAGCTTGTGTCCACAGCCCCAGTCCTTCGAGGACCAAATTGGGATTTTCCATTCCAGATATCATCTGATGCCTCAGACACAGCCATTGGAGCGGTCCTTGGGCAGGAAGAGGATAGAAAACCATATGCAATTTATTACATTAGCAAAAATCTATCCCCTGCTGAATTAAACTATACTGTCACTGAAAAAGAATTTCTAGCCATTATACATGTTGTCAATAAGTTCAGACATTACATTACTGGATATCCTGTTATCTTGTACACAGATCATTCTGCTAAATATTTAGCAAACAAGCCTATCACAAATGGAAGAATAACTATATGGCTGATTTTATTGCAGGAATTTGATATTACAATCAAGGATCGACCTGGAAAAAAAAATCCAGTAGCTGATTTCCTCTCAAGAATGCCAAAGCCAGTTGATGCAGCAGCAGTTGAAGATCAATTTCTGGATGAGCATCTCTTTGATGTCACTGTTCAAACACCCTGGTATGGTGATCTTGCCAATTACCTAGCAGTGTTTAAGTTACCAAAGCATCTAACCCTTAATGAGCGAAAACAAATTGTTCAGCGAAGTACTAGATTTTCCTGGATTGGGGACTATTTGTTTCACACAGGGGCAGACATGCATATCAGGAGATGCGTTCGAGAGGATGAAATTTTTGACATTTTGAAAGCCTGCCATGACCAACCATGTGGTGGACATTTCGTTGATCGCGGAACTGGACATAAAGTGTTACAAACAGGGTATTATTAGCCCACAATTTTCAAAGATGCAAAGAAATTTGTCCAATCCTGTGACAGTTTCCAGAAAGCGGGACGCCCTAGTCAGTCGGATGAGATGCCTCTGAAACCACATCTAGTCATCGAACCATTTGAGCGATGGGCTCTTGATTTCGTCAGACAATTCAACCCATCATCAAACTAGAAAACATATATTTTGGTGGCAACAGAATATGTCACCAAGTGGGTTGAAGCAGAGGCATTGCCAAGAGCCACAGAAGACTCTGTCATACAGTTCCTGTTCCATCTATTTGTACGTTATGGCCTTCCAAGAGAGATAATTACAGATGGTGGACCACAGTTTGCTGGAAACAGAATAGCTGCAACACTCAACAACTATCATGTCCAACATAAAATCACTACTCCATACCACCCACAGGCAAATGGGCAAGTAGAAAGCAGCAATAAAATAATAGAAACAATCCTAACGAAAACTGTTGCATCACATAGACGTGATTGGGCTGCTAGACTACCTAAAGGCTGGTGAGCTTATAGAACAACATGGAGGAGTACCACTGGTTACTCACCTTATCAGCTAGTGTTTGGAAAACAACCCATTTTCCCCATAGAATTTGAATCCAAACATTACGAACAGCACAAGAAGTTGGCTTAGACCTAACTGAGGCACAAACTAATCGACTACAGTAGATCAATGAGCTGGATGAAATTAGGCTCTATGCACTTCAAAACACTGCTCTGATCCAGCAGCAGAGAGCTAAATGGCATGATGCTCTCATTAAAAATAAAGTCTTCCATGAAGGAGACTAGGCTCTTTTGTACGACTCCAGGTTTCAGGACTCCCCGGGAAACGGCGGACTCATTGGTTGGGACCATATGAAATCCAGAAGGTACATGACAATGGTACCCTTACTCTAATCACTATTGATGGTTCTGGATATGCTTTTAAGGGAAATGGCCACCGAGTTCGTCTCTATCACAAACCACTCACTTAGGAGTCCTTCTGCCAACAACTACACCAAGATTCACATATGGAGATTTTGGGGGAGGAAGAGAAGTCTTCCTCACCTGTAATTCATTAAGGAATTTACTTTTATTTACAGTCTGTACATAATTTCTTAAGTTATTTGTGTGCATATCTTTGAAACAATTTTTTGCTGCTATTGCTGTTCCTTTTCCAAAAGGAACAGCATTAGGTGTTTTTGCTATTTCTTTTTCCAAAGGAACAGCATTTGTGTGTTTTCGATGTTCCTTTTCCAAAGGAACAGCAATTATGGATTTCTGTTGTTCCTTCTCCAAAGGAACGACATTTGCGTGTTTTTGCTATTCCTTTTCCAAAGGAACAGCACTTTTGCTTTCTACTGTTCCTTTTCTAAAGGAACAACACTTTTGATTTTTGGTTCCTTTTCCAAAGGAATAGCACTTTTGCTTTTTGTTGTTCATTTTCTAAAGGAACAACACTTTTTCTTTCTGTTGTTCCTTCTCCAAAGGAACGACATTTGTATGTTTTTGTTGTTCCTTTTCCAAAGGAACAACATTTTTTATTTCTGTTGTTCCTTCTCCAAAGGAACAGCATTTGTATGTTTTTGTTGTTCCTTTTCCAAAGGAACAACATTTTTTATCTTGGCTGTTCCTTTTTCAAAAGAACAGTGTTTGCTGGTTTTGTTGTTCCTTTTCCAAAGGAACAGCATTTTTGGCGTCTGCTGTTCCTTTTTTTCAAAGGAACAACGTTTGTGATTCTTGATGTTCATTTTCCAAAGGAACCGTACCTATGTGTGTTGCTATCCCTTTTCGAAAGGAACAACATTTGTGAACTATTGTTGTTCCTTTCCTCAAAAGGAGCATCACATGTATGCTTTTTCTCTCCCTGTGAAACAGCTTGTTCCTTTTGCTGTTCTAAATTGAGGATGCTTATTTCTCATGTTCTTCCAAGTCTTTTTGAATACAGCTATGCACTTATGTAGTGGGAACAAAAACACAACATACGGAAATCAGTCAATCATAAATCGTTATCTTTATAAGAAACTTCCTTGAATTGATGAGAAGACAGAAGGAAGGACATGCTTATTCATCATCTTTTGCTGTCATTGTTCTACTAATTCTGTTCTGATTGGTTATCTGTATCATGATGGTCCCTTTTAATCCTCTTTGATTATCATTCCGCAATAAGAGCAAAGGGTCTATACCTTCCTATTGGGATATTAAGACTTCTTCCACCATTCCTACTCTTAAGGAGTGTTGAACCACCCTTTGTGTATAAATAGGGAAGGAACTTCATAAAAAACAAAAACAAAAAAGGAGCAAACATGATTTATAAATTGTCAAATTGCAGGATAGGAAGTCTCATTAAGAGCTGGCCTACCATGATCATCAGGACGAAAGCGAAGTGGCATTCCCACTATGGCCACCACACCAGGGATATGGTCCAAAAGGTATATCAAACAAACAACCCTTGGAACAGGAGGTCTCATGACGAGCTATCCTGCCCACTATTCGCTCCTTCCTCATGAATGGCATTATGAATAACTGGTCACCAAGCCAGCATAATGGCCTACATTTTGACATTACACAATGTTCCCTAGCATACATAAAGGACTATGGTTCCATGGGTGAAATAAACAACTCTGCCAAGGTTATGGACACCTGTCGGTAGTAGAGCACTGTTAATGGTATTGAAGTCGCGTTATTTACACCAATAGGTAAGTTATTTGCATCCTTTTGTTTCTTATGTCGTGGTAATCAATTATATGTTATTACCCCAACCATATAACACGTGACTATATATTATCACCAATCATTACAGAACCAATGACAATGACCGCATGAGACTCTCTATTTACGGCAAATGTCTTATCCCCAACCTTGCATCAAATTACCATTGTCTCTTACGTATTAAAGTGACGCAACTTTATACCTCGATTTCAGTAATAGGCTATTTTTGTAAACATTTCATATTTCCATACGTTGTTCCTTAAAGACTTTGTTGCAGAACGGGCGCTACTCCTTTATTTGACGGCTGGGACAGCCTATCACATTGCGGGGGGGGGGGGGGTTAACTTCATCATTCCCCATATTACATGTCAACTTGCTATTCGGGAGATTGTGTACTGGGGTAGAGCACGGCTCAACGGTATTATGTCTTCTTATTTTTTGTTTTTTTGCATGATTTGTTGTTCAAAGCCATTTCCACTGTATATGTTGTAACATTAGAGTTTGAACGGGTTTTACGTCCATCAGCTTCTCTGTGTTTCAACAAACAGATGTTGGTCCTTTGAGAATTCAGAGCGAAACTATGGGAGGAAGATCAATTCGCAGAGAACCACAAGTGTTAACCGTTTCGGCTGCTACCCAGGAAATCTTGGCAAGAGCAGGATGGCTGACCTATCTTAACCGCTTGAATGAGTCTAATGAAACAGTAGCGATTGAATTCTTGCAAAACTTGCAAGAGGACTACTCCACAGTAAGAGGAAAATGCATAACAGTCACCGATGACATAATCGCAGAAGTCTCGGTACTGCCAGCCACTCGACCAGTATGTACGTTAAAAAAGGAGAGGCTGCAGAAGATTATAGAGATCTTACAGGACGAGACACAGAGCCTGACAATTCGAGGAAAGGGGGTTTTGTCAGCAACACTTGGAGAGCTGTGGGCATAATTAGCAAAGACCATCCAAAGCTATATCACCTGTGAAGGAAGAAAAGACGTGGTAAGACCACGACATCTTAAACTCTTAGCTGTTCTAAAACAGAAATGCTCTGTAAATTTACCTGCATTGTTGAATTCATTACTTCATGGCATTGCATGGAGCATGAAAAAGGCACAGCATGTAGAGTCAGTTGTTAGTCATCACGGATTGATTCGGTTGATAGTCAACCATAGTCTCACCCAGCAGCAGAGCAGCTAGGAAGAGCTAATTGCCATTGTAAATGGGGGGTTGGCCACACCCGAACGTCCGGAGAAATGAAAACAGGTCACTAGCACACCCCAATGTCCAGAAAAACGGAAGCATGTCACTAGCACACCCGAGCAACCAGAAAAACACGGGAAATCAGAAAAGCGGAAACATGTTACCAGCACACCCGAGCAACCAGAAAAACGCAGGAAATTGGTCTGGCTAGCACGGCTATGAGGGGGGCTAGAGAAGCCCCAAGAAGGCACTAGCCAGCCAGTGGAAATAGAAGATGATAAACCCCCATGGGCAGACAAGGAAATGGAAGTGCAGGAGGAGGAAGCGGAGCAGTCTGCAGAATAAAAAGAAGGAGAAGAAGAAGAAGAAAAAGAGGAGGTAGAGCAATCTGCAGAAGAAGAAGAAAAAGAGGAGGCAGAGCAATCTGCAGAAGAAGAAGAAGAAGAAGAGGCAGAGCAATCTGCAGAAGAAGAAGAAGAAAAGGAAAAAGACGAGCAATCTGAGGAGGAAGGAGACAAAGGAAAAGAAGCCAAGCAATCTGAGCAGGAGGAGGGAATGGAACAGCAGGAAGGCAGCCCATTACAAGACCCATTAGGGGAAGATGAATTGGCCAAATTTTTGGCCAATATGGGTGAATATGGCCAACCTTCTAGTCCATCAGACCTCCATGCCGGAGAGAAACCCCAGGAGAAATATGCACTCGAGGAATCACATGCAAAGGAGGCAGAAGTAGAAAATTTGCCTATTCATGATGAGAAAATTTCAGAAAATGTTGAGCATGAACAACCCGTTCCTAATCAGAAGGCACCAGAAGAAAGTTCGGAGGAAATAAGGGCAAAAAAAGAAATAGCCAAAGAAATAACAGAGCCAATTAAGGTTCTTGACCCGGAACAGCCACCCCAGGAAGAAAATCAAGAAGCTAGCCGCAGTCCAGACCGCAGTAAACAACCTGTTGTTTCTTTTGAAGAAATGGCAGAAATAAGGGAATTGCGAAAGGAAAAGCAGAGATTATTGAACATAATAGTCCAACTTCACCAGAATATTAGGATTCTAAAGGCAAGGCAAAGGGTAAAAGGGACTCAAGAAGGAAAAGTCTGACCATGCCAGCAAAACCCTTAAGGGCAAGGGGCGGAGGAACAGAATCCATCCCGCTGTTCAAAACCCCATCAAAAGCCAAGCTGCTATTCCAAATGAAGCTGAAGAACAGACTGTTGTTCCAATTGAAAAGGAACAGCAATGGGCTGATGTTCGTGTTAAAATAGAAATGGATGAAATGATGACCCGTGATAAGGAAATTCAGACGGAGGCACCACTTTCGGGAATAATAAGTGTTCTGAACTCAAAGCAGCACAATAGGAAAGTTCAGGTAAAGCTCCCGGCCTCCACCGCTGCATGGAAAAAGGATCCGAAAACAGTAACCCTCCAAAAGGGTTTGAACTTAGGACTTATAAGCCTTTTTGCATCAGAATTATAAAATAGATAAAGATTTTATAACAAAACATGTGAGATTATATATGAGTTGACAATGTCGTTTCCATGTATAGGAGGGGGAAAAATGAAAGTGTCGTCCTACAGAAAAGACAAAGAATGGGTTACCTGCTGTCCCTTTGATGAGACTCGATGTAAACAGATCAAACAGACCAACCCAGGAAAGGAAGAGGGATATCCATCTCGCGCAGAAAAGAGAAGAAGTGACTCAGGATTAACGGTTCTGCGAATCCCTCAGGATCCTTGATCCTGAGGGATCGTTGTTTTATCTATTTCTGCATATAGATATCTCCGTCATCACCCTTATATAAGGGGCAGCATTGTTAGCTAAAAGGGTGGTTATGCTCTTATGTAATTTCTTTTAAAAGACCAAAACTGTGATCATTATGTCCTGTTAATACTTGCTCTACTGTAATTTTACTTCATGCCTTAATACAGACTTGGTTACTCTTTTATCTTTGAGCCTGGAATAACCTCAAGCAGTGTACCCTTGGAGGCTAAGGGCCCGGCCCTAGAGGACACATTCTCTTGTACCATTACGCGTGGTTTCTGTGTGGTTTTCTTATCAACATGATCTGGTAATCTGACGTGTTTTATAAAGTTTATGTCACATGCTCTGTCGTGCTTAATCCATTAATGTTCCTGAAAACAAAAGTGTTGTATTGACGCTGCATCATATTACTATTCTTTTAGGTGTTGATATAATATGGTTAGTTTCTACAGGATACTATTGTTCCATTACTGAGTTTTTGTGTTTATGAGATTGTGCCTTAACATTACAGAATTCATCTTGGAAGCTCTGATTCTATATGATTATTGGATTCTCAAATATTACTGTTTCATCTTGAGATGCAATCGTATGCTTTCTAATTAGAGTGACAGCTGAATCAGATTGAGCATGTTGTGTTTATATGGTTTTCAGTGTTGTTCCATCATGTATTCGTAGGCAGTGCTGTTCCATTTGTGTGTACATCTTTAAGAATGAAGGATTGATGTTTGGTTATGACTAATGCACGTGATTTAATAGATTCACAGCTTGTTAGACTTATTTGCTGTTCCATTTCTGAATTGTTGTTCCATTTCTGAATTGTCGTTCTATTTTAAGGTTGTTATTCCATTTCATTGTTGTTCAATTTATCTGTCGTTCCATTTCTTTTTATTTGTTATTTTGGTGTGAAGGATGATCTCAGGCTGTAGTGAGCATTGGCATCTACTACCCGGCACCCAGACCCCTGATCTGTTCTCCGATTTTTTTCCATCAGCTTCTAAAGGGATGGGTTATTGTTACCGAACCCTTGACTAGTACATTGCTTAATATCTGAATGTGTGATTTAGCCTTTTGAAGTAGTTAATTTGTAGACATGCATCCATTTACTTTTGTATTTTCAAACAACTGTACTACGAGCATTACTCTGGCAAATGCTAAGCCTCAGACTGAGACACTCTTTGAAATAGCAAAACGTTCCCGGATTGACATATTAATGTGAGTTAACTAGAGGTGAAAGAGAGCCTTTTTATAGCTCCACACAATGTCCAACACTCAGAAGTAAGGAAGACCTCAGAATGTAGGTGAGAAAGAAAATGTGGCTCCTTACAAGAAGTTTAATGCAGATGAGAAGGGACATGGACCTCAGCCTAGAGAGCAACAGAATAAAGGTAGTGGTAGAGAACCATTGCAGTGTTGGATTTGTGGTAAATACCATCGTAAGAAGGATTGTCCATTGTACCAAGGTGGCATGCCTCATAGATATAGTACCCCAGAAGCACAAACAGTTGGGGATGTTGGTTAGAGCATTCCTTGGATTTATGCAACACTTGATAATAAGTAGGTGGATCATCAGGAATCCATTATCAAGATGGAAGGTAAGCTTTGTGATCCATTTGTTTACATTGGATATATCCTGGATCTAATTATAGTTATGTTAGTCCTGACCTGGTGGATAAGTGTGGCCTGAATAAAGAAGTGCATGCAGAGTCTTAGTTGGTGTAGTTGGCTACAAGGACCAAGAAAAGAGTTGATCATTGGGTGAGAGCTTGTGCATTTAATATTTTTCATCAATACATTTAAATGTGCTTCCTTTGGGTTCATGTAGCATGTTTTTGGCTATCGATTGGCCATTAAATGCCTAGATGATGACAGAGAAAGGAGAATCTTGTAGGGAAAAAATAAGCCTACATCCATGAGATGGTTACATCTATGCACGCAAAGTGCAATTGTAGGAAGGTGTGTGTATTTTTTGCAATGCATATTTCTAGTGAAAAAGAGAAGGATGTTGAGGAGGATGAAGTCCTAAAGAGGTACCCATTTTTGCAGTAGTTTCAAGATGTTTTTCCTGCAAATATGTCATAGTTACCACCTCATAGTGAAGTGGATTTCTCTCTTGAGTTGGTATCATGAGCAACACCACCATCAAAGGCACCTTATAATATGAGTGCTCCAGAGTTGGTGGAATTGAAGTTGCAACTTAAGAAAATTCTTGATAAGGGATACATAATTCCAAGTGTGTCTCCTTGGGGTGCACGAGTGTTGTTTGTAGAAAGGAAGGGTGGTACTCTGAGATTGTGCATTGATTACAAGAACTTGAAAAAGGTGATAGTCAAGAATAGGTATCCATTTCCATAGAGTGATGACTTGTTTGATCAGTTGAAGGGAGCAATATTATTTTCAAATATTAATCTAATATCATGGTATCATTAGGTCTGCATCAAAGAAGAGGATATTTATAAGACCACGTTCCCTACCAAGTATGGGAATTATGAGTTTGTGGTGGTTCCTTTTGATCTTACTAATGCTCCAGCCACTTTCATGTCTTTGATGAACAATGCATTGCATCTTCATCTAGAAACATTTGTGATAGTGTTCATTAATGATATATTGACATATTCTAAGAATGAGTAAGAGCATGTAGAGCACCTAGCAATGGTGTTGATATTGTTGAGAGAAAATATGTTGTATGTCAAGGTTAGAAAGTGTAGTTTATTTTCAGTCTCGGGTTCATTACTTGGGGCATGTTGTTTATAGGGAAGTTATAGCAATAGCCCTAGAAAATATTAAAGCTATCATGGAGTGGCCAGCTCCTAGGAATGCATATGAGGTCAGATCACTCATGGGACTAGCAGTTTATAATAGGAGTTTCATCAAGAACTTCTCATGGATTACCTATCCTATCACATCTTTGCAAAGAAAAGGAAATAAGTTTGAATGGGTAGATGAGTGTGCATCTAATTTTGAGTAGTTGAAGCATTTTCTTACAAATGCTCCAATCTTGAAGATTGCAGATCCTGATAAGGAGTTTGTGTTATGTGCATATGCTTGCAAGAAAGGACTTGGTGGGTCCTGATGTGGGAAGGATGGGTGGTATGTTATGATTCAAGGAAGTTGAACGAGCAAGGAATAACTATGTGACTCATGATCTTGATTTGGCATCTATCATTCATGAATTAAAGATGTGGAAGCATTATCTTCCACACAGGAGGTTTATTCTGATGAGTGGTCACAGTGGACTGAGGTACTTGTTTGACCAACATAATTTTAATGTTAGGCAAACTAGATGGCTGGCTACTCTCAGTGAGTTTTATTTTTAGATTAGATACATTAAGGGGAAGGAGAATTGGGTTGTAGATGTTCTCATTAGGAGAGTGTAGGTAAATAATATTTTAGTTGTGATATGTTATGGGATAGATTTACAAGAGCAGACTTTCAGGCAAGGTAGCATGATGAGAGGTGTCAACAACTAAAGCAAATATTGCATCAGCGGGTTGAAGATGATATGGATGAGTATTATCACCTCACGGTAGATGGCTTGTTCAGATTCAGGAACAATATTTATGTGTTGGACAATAGTGAGTTCAAGAAGCTTATCTTTGCGGATTTTCATGTCAAGCCATATTCAAGCCATCTAAGATATCAGAAGACTTTGAGATCTATTAAGAAGTTATATCATTATCCAAACTTGAAGAAACAAGTGGTTTATTTTGTTGTGAGATGTTTGGACTATAAGTAGGTGAAAGTAGAGTGTAAGCATCCAATTGGTTTATTGTAGCCTATCCTGATTCCAGAATGGAAATTGGAGGTCATTTCCATGGACTTCATAATAGGTTTTTTGAGGACATCAAGATAAGATGATTCCATTATGGTTGTGGTTGAAAATTTGAGCAAGGTAGCTCACTTCATTGCAATAAAGTCTAGAAATTCAGATAGTGAGGTAGCTCAGATATTCATTGGGGAGATAGTGAGGTTGCATGGTGTTCCAAAGAAGAACATATTAGATAGAGATGCCAAGTTCACTTCTAGGTTTTGGATGGATTTGTTTGCAGGCATGGGAATAGATTTATCTTTCAGTACAACTTATCATATCCAGGCAGATGGATGAACAAAGAGGGTCAACAGGATTCTGAGGACATTTTTAGTTTGTATGCCATGCATTAACAACGAAAGGGGGAGGTGTATCTTCCACTAGTAGATTTTACATATAATAATGGGTATCAGGAATCCTTGAATATGAATCCATTTGAGGCTCTTTACAGACAGAGTTATAATAATCCCATCAATTGGCATGATCCAGTGAATGAAGTGCTTGATCTAGGGGATCAAAAATATTCTCAGAAATCAAAGTGCCAAAATTCTCCCGAAACTGGTGCCAAATATTAGATCTCATATTTCTAATTCCAATAATGCTTGAATTTCCTCAATCTAAAACTGTATGAGGGAGTTATTCAGTTCTGAATTTTTTGGCAAACAGTCAAAAAGTCAACTTGTAGGGTTGAGTGAGCAGACCATACGCTGATGTGGCGCTAACATCAGCAGGGTGACTTTCTCGTATGGTGATTAGATGGGCCAATCCCGTGAGGAAAAGTGGCATGATTTGATTAGTTATGGTGATTGTGGTTGGTCCAACCACAGATCGCCACGTGGCCCAATACAAGGTTTCCACATGGCCCTATGGGAGGCTGCCATGTGGCATTGGTTCATTGGATAAAAATTTTGTTGATGGACTAACATACCTCCACAGGGTTCGACCCCACAAACTCACTACCGCAAATCACATGCCTTACCACCAGGGCACACATTGTTTGTTATATGTAGTGGGTCACATATTTCTTTTGTTAACAATTCCACCATTTTTTTTTGGGGGGGTGGGCGCCTAACCGGCCTAACCCTAGTTTATATGTATTGCAATGTGTCTGTGTGGAAAGGAAAAGGGGTGTGGCACATGTCCCTAGCTCCAAGCTATATGGAAACCCACATAATCATCAACAAAAATAACAATAGAGGTGGGTGCATGGCACCCTATCTGCGCCCAGCACACGGGCCTTTTTACCATATGTGAAAAAGAGTGGAGGGTCAGCAAGCGCATGGCCTCTGGCCTGCGCCCCATGTAACATTGTCACCATATGACCGACGCAAGGGTGGAGGAATGGGGGTGCATCCCTATTGGCATGCCTAACGGTCCAAACAATTTGCACCATAATCGACGGAATTTTCCTTGAACACGCACGAATTTGTTGCCTCGCATATACGCCAAAGACATAATTTGTTGCCAATTTTGAGAAGAGGGTCAATTTTGCATAACAATTAGTAGGAAAATGAATAAGGAGGCCTAACTTGACTATTTTTCATCCCTTTTGAGCCCAAGAAGAACCTACATATGGGTTTTTGGGTGTTCTAGACACAATTGTAGTGTTATTTTTGCAATTTCAGCATTGTATGTTGATGTAATTTCAAATTTGAGCATATAGGATAAAGGGCCAACACTATAAGTTGGACTCGGAGATGTAGCCCAGAAGGGTTGAACTCTTTCATCAAATTGTTGTTTTGTAATGTTGTATGTTGTCTATTTTTCACTATTAGAATATGCAAAACTTAATTAAGTTTACTAGGTTTATGTGTTTTCTCAACTTTGATCCATTGGCCATAAGACATAAACTATCCTACAAATTTTCTCAAGAAACCTTCAATTTTAATTTCAAATCAGTTTGGTATCAGGGCATGGTTGTTTTGAAGGTTTGATAGTTTTTGCAATTCTTTTCTTGAATGATTACAAAGGTCTAAATTGAGAATAGGAGGAGTGCTTGAAGAACCGAACCCTCAATCTGGTTCAAGGAGGTAACAAAGTCCACAAACTCCACCAATCATGGCACATGAAAAATGAAGAGAGATGATGTTTAAGGATGAGAGAGCTTTCAGAAAGGATTTCTATGATATGTCTAAGATGGTGGAAGTTTTGTATAATGAGAGAACAACAAAGTTGCAAGGAGAAAGTTATAATCATCCAGAAGGTAATGGTGGTGATGGGAGTAAGCCTCCACCTCCACCTCCTCCTTCACCTCCATCTGCCACTCCATTCTCACCAACTTCTTCACCTTCTTCATGTCATGGACCTACTCCTCCTCCATCACCAAAAGGCCATGCTAAGTCTCTTTTGATTAAGCTTGATGTCAAGTTTTAATTGCGTATGTACAATGGGGAAGTAAATGCTCAAAAGTTGGATAATTGGGTTCTTCAAGTTGAAGTATATTACAATATTCAAAATACTGATGATGATGTTACTAATATCCAGGTTTCTTCTCTTCGTTTGGAAAGTGCATCCCTCATTTACTAGGAGGCCAGAACTCAAGAAGATTTGAAGAAAAGTGGTAAACTTATCTCTTCTGGAATGATTGTATAGCTGCATTAAGAAGGAAATTTTATCTATTAGCTTACATGGAAAAATAAATTATGGATTGGAAAAATTTTAGACAAGCTAAAGGTAAAAGTGTCCAAAGTTATACACAAGAATTTAGAAGCAAAGCTTTAATCTTTCATGTTGATTTGTCTTCAAAATATACTCTCCTTAAATACTTAGGTGGATTACATAGTTATTTGAGACATACTATACTTTCATTTAGATCTATCTAGCTTGTTGTCCTCGGAGCTATGAAACAGGATTCAAGCTTGCTCAGCGTTAAAATCTCGTCAGATGGAGGAGATCTGGACATATAATCAACACAGAAAATTCTCCAAACTCTCCAATAGTTCCTCTTCTGCCAGAGATTCCTCATTCCCATCTAGCTTCTCCTTGAATAGCAGAATTGATCATAGCCAATTGTCTGCCCTTAGATCCTAGGTGGAAGGCAATATCAAAGGAGAGATCAATGACGAACTAAAGGTAGTGTATCCAAATCAAAAGATGGTGATGATTCTGGCTCATTCGATCCTCAATCCAACTCAACAATTGGCTTACTTAGTGAATGTGGTTCCCTGCTCGAACGTGCCCATTCGCTACCCATCGACTCCCTAGAGGATGTTGATCCTAGTCTAGTTCGCGAGCTGGAAGACCACCTTGTCCCTTCTACGTAGTCCTGCTCCTCTCGTCCTTTCCTCTCTTCTGTCGATTCTGTTTTAATCAGATCTCATCTTTCAACCCTAGTCTACCCATCCAATCCCTCACTTTGCTCATATGGTCTACCCCTTTCCATCCCATTGACTTATCTTTCATCTCCTCCTGATTCTGTGAGCCCCTCCGCTGCCCCCTCTCACCCTTCTGCTTCATCCATTCCTGGGAATGTCGACCTTCAAGATGACTCCTCGATCCTTGTTTCTTCCCATCGCAGTAGTCATGTGTCACGTTTGACCTCTCAATTGACTCCCCCGATCCCCTTTACTTCAGATCATTGAGCCCTCTCTTATCCTTATGATATTAACCATCACAATATTTATTTTAATATTGATTGTTGTAGTAGTAGTAGTAATATTAATAATATGATATATGATAATAATCCTATATATTTTAGTGATATTAATAATAGTATTAATAATAATATCTTTTAACTCTATAGATGTTAGTAAAGAAGATGATATAAAGAGCTTTAATAATATAAATATAGATCAAGTCATAGTAAAGAATCTATGGAATCTAACTATAATAACATAAAATAAGGGAGGTCGTAGGTATATTAGGAATAATAATAATGAAGGTATAATAAAAATATTATAACAATAATAATGTTCATCCTATTAATAATTATATTAATCATCCTAATAACAAAGTAGTTAATTAATCTAGTTTTTCTTTTCCTCCTCGGTTTTTTAAGCTGTTGGAGAAGGGGTTAAATTTTTCCCTTGCTCCAAAGAAAATTCTGGTGGCTGATATTATGTGTGATGTCGAATATTGGATAAAGGAATTACCGGATAATATTAAAGATACTATTTGGCAAGACTGTACATTTATCCTTAGGAAAGCTAAGCCCCCTAAGCCTAACATCAGTAAGGAAGAGTTTGAAGCCTTAAAATCCTTGAATAAGAACTCAAACATCGTCATTTTAAAAGCAGATAAGGGTGGGGTTGATGTCATCCTTGATAAGGAATAGTATCGTAAGAAGATGTTGGATCAACTGAACAACAGTGGAAGCTACAGAAAGCTTGACAAGAATCCCTTGAAAAAGATTCCTAGGCCAGTTTCTCTTGCCATTAAATCCACTAGCACTGTTGGCTCCTTTAGCCATAAGCGTATTGACAGTAACCCTATCACTTCCAGGACCTATGGGCTACCTAAAATTCACAAATAAGAGGCCCCCCTTAGACCCATTGTCAACACCATAGGTGGACCTACCTATCTTTTAGCTGAATATTTAGCCACGAAGCTTAAGCCCCTGGTAGGTCAGATAGAGTTCTTTGTCAAAGAATCCACATCATTTGCTAGTTAATTACAGGATATGAAATTTCATCCACGAGACAGTCTTGTCAGTTTTGATGTTGTTTCCTTGTACATTAACATCCCCATCAAGGAAGTTGTTGATGTAATCTTTCGCCTTACTGATCCCGACACTACTAGATTAGTTGGGATTGCCTCGCTTCTACTTTTTTCTGTTTTGAAGTGAGTTCTATGAACAAACCTGTGGGGTGACCATGGGTTCCCCACTGTCCTCTATCATTGCAAACCTATTCATGGAAGACTTTGAATCCAAAGCCTTATCCTCAGTTGATTTTAAACCTAAACTTTGGAAAAGACTTGTTGATGGTACCTACTCCATTTGGCATCACGGGCTTGACAAGTTAGATAGCATTTTTCAGCATCTTAATAATCAGTATAACTCCATAAATTTCACCATGGAACGAGAATTTGATGGTTTCCTTCCTTTCCTCGATGTCCTCATTTCTAGAAATGTTGATGGATATTTCTCCCATCAGGTGTATCAAGAAAAGACTCATACTGAGTAGTACCTTCATGCAAGTTCCCATCATTTTCCTGCTCATAAGATAGGTGTTCTTAGCATGTTAGCCACCTGGGCTTTAAGGATTTCTGATGAAGACCACCTTTCTAAGGAAAAGTCCCATCTCCTTAATGCTTTTGTCCAAAATGGTTATAGTAGGCAGCAAGGTGTTAAAGCTTTCCTCAAAGCTGGTAAGGGTCCTAAGGTTAAGACTAACACATTTGATCGACATTCAAGAGTTCACCTCACCTTCATCCAAGGGACGATAGACAAGATTGCGAGAATCCTGAAGAAACATAATGTTCCCTCAACCTTTAGACCACTGAACACCATTAGAAGCTCCCTAATGTCAGTTAAAGACCAGGTGAACCGTATGGATTTAAAAGGTGTTTATGTCATCCCATGTTCATGTGGGACCTCATACATCGGAGAAACGGGTCGATCTATTAACCAAAGGATTAAAGAACATGTTGTTGATATCAAACATTGGAGGACCAAACCCTTGGCTTTAGCGGAACATGCAAGAAGACCAAGCATCACATATGCATTGAGGAGGCTAAGGTCATCACAAACATTTCCCATTCTCATCATCGCAAGTTTAGGGAAGCCATTGAAATTGAGCGGTCCTCTAATAACATTAATAGGGATGACGGCTAGAAAATTAGTAGTTGTTGGATTTCCGCCCTCTCCTCTTAGTCTTTCTCCTCTTTTTCTGAGCTTTTTATCCCTTTCTTTGTTTGTTTCATGTTTTTTTCCCTCTTTTATAGAGGATTCCCCCTCTCTTTTTATTTATTTTTATTGTTTTTTAGTAATATTATGTATTTGTGATCAATTTCATTTATTACTATTATTATTATCACTATTAACGTTATCGTTATATTTTTGATTGATTTTATTTATTATTATTATCAATTTTATTAAAAAATTTAGGACACCCCTCTTTTATTTTTATATATTTTTTAATAATTTTCATTGTATTTTTGTTTATTTATCCCTTTTTTTTTTCTTTTTAATAATTCGCTATATTTTTTATTTTTATTTCATTTTATTCTATTTTTATTATTATTTATTATTTAAGAACACCCCCACTTTTTATTTTGCATATTTATCCTTTTATATTTATTTATTTTATATTTTATTTTGTTTAGTTATTATTTAGTTATTTATATATTTTTATTTTAGTTTATTTTACTCATTTTTTCCTAATCAGATAATCAAATAAATAAATTAATATTATTAATTAATATAAGGAACGAATAAGTTAATTAATATATTAAATAATTATTTAAATAAATTTAATTATTAATTATTAATTAATTTAAGCAATTTAAAGTAATCCCCTTCCCTAGTCATATATAGTCGTTTAGTTGGTTTATAATATTATATATATAACTTTCCCTCCCTTGTCAAATATAGTCGTTTTCCTCTAACCGTTAGGTTGACCTATCTTCTTATTTAACCTTCCTCCTAAATCTGTCTCTTCATCTTGTCCTGAAGATGAACCACACTAGCTGGTTCGAAAGGCTTCGACCAAATACTCTCTATGTGATTTTTTCCGAAAATTTTCATGAATTAACATACTATACTTATGTTTAATCCCACCAATATAGATGAAGTATGTGTTCAAGAAAATCATTTAGAATCAAGAGGCAAGAAGTTTCTTCAAGATGCTAGCACTTTGAAACCTTTCAAATCTGGAGACAAAGGAAAGGGGAAGTTCAAAGGAAAATGAGAAAAAATACTATAGTCAAGAAAGAAGGAGATAAACTTACCTGTAAAAATTGTTCAAAAGAAGGCCATGATGAAGACCATTTTTGGAAATTACATCCATAAATGAGACCAAATAAGTTCAATAAAGAGGGGGAACAAAAGACTATTGCTACAACTCAACAAGATCTAAGATCTGATTCAGGTGGTGAAACCAAAATCACAACCATAGGAATGAAAAGTATAACTTCTAATGCAAGTAATAGTTATTATATCAAGCCAATTGAATCTAAAAATGACAAAGAAAGAAGTGAGATTTTTCATATCGGGGTCATTACAAAACATACAAATGTTGATACATTGTTTAATAGTGTATCCCAAGTCAATCTTATCTCTGAGGCAATTATCAAGAAACATAATCTAGAGACTACACCTCATACTAAACCTTACCCTTTGGGATGGGTATGTGATGATTCCAAATTACAAGTGACAAGAAAATGTAAACTCAAATTCTCCATCACTGCTAACTTTATAGATGAGGTAGACCTTGATGTTGTACCACTTGATATTTGCCAGATTGTTTTAAGGAGTCCATACTTGTATGACCGAAAATCCATATTCTATCGTCAAAAGAAGAAGAACTTGTATCTTGTTACTGTAGAAATTCCCATGTATATCAACAAATTATGCAACAGACTAAAGCAAAATACAAGATCTACTTCTACAACAACCTTTGTGGAAGCTTAATCGAATTGAGCAAGATAAATGAGAGCACATATAACTAAGAATGAGAAATCAATCACACATAACACAGAAAAAATAACTCGGAGAAAGCCTCAGCCTAAAACCCCAATCTCTATATTATCATACAAGTGGAAATCTTGTTCAAGTTACAAAAAGAATCAGCTCTCAAGCTATCCGGCTCTCTCTGAAATCAAACAATACATCTCACAGACTGAATAGACATTGTATATGTCCTCCTCAAGCCCTCCAAGCCTCCTATTTCCTTGCGTAGTTTTTCTTGGGGTCCAGTGAAGCCACATGTGTGAATTGGCCTCATCGCACTCACAAAACCTGAAGAAGTAACTGTGCAATCCCCAAGGAAAGAATTCCTTTTGCGTGCAAGGGATATTCACAATGGAATATTCTAGCAACTGATAGTACACTGCCCCTCCATCTGATCTCAACTGAGTCTCTATATGAACTGACATGCATGAGTTATTTATGGGAGAATATTCAGTTATCTAAAGTGCAACAGTTACAAGCATGCATGCATTAACTAACTGAACTCACATTAATTCAACAAACTGTTTGAATTAATCTAACTAGACTTGACTCAGTTAAATAAGCTAAATAATTACAACTCATCCTTATCTCTTTAACTGATGGATAAATTCCTCAATTAATGGAGAAACTGTTGCATGTCCCCACATAGACTTCATGCTTGATTTTCCTTAACTAATTAACTCATGGTGAATTACTTAATTATTTTACAAACAGTTGCTACGATCAAATTCAAATTTACTTCACTATTTTAGTTTAGGGACTAACTAAAATAGGAAGGTATTCCGAAATGCTATTTATAGCAATACTAAATTTAGCACTTCTATATTTAGCATTTCTTGTTGCTATTTTCAACTCTCCATCTCAACAAGAAAGGGATTATCAGTAACCCGAATCCTGTCTCTATGGAACTCAAACTTGCATTTTGGCAATGCCTTAGTCAAAACATCTGCATCATGTTCCTCAGTCGAAACATACAACAACAACATGATCCTCTTTACCACACAGTCTCGAAGATGGTGATACCGGATATCAATGTCCTTGGACCTGTCATGAAAAACGGGATTCTCAGAGAGTTTGATACAACTTTGGTTATCGCAATAGATCACCGCAGGATCCATCCTTTGACCAAACAATCCCACTATAATCTTCCGCATCCAAATGGCCTCACATGTAGCCTGACTAGCAGCCATGTATTCAGCCTCTGCTAAGCTAAGTGCAACTAATCTTTGCTTCCTGCTGTACCAGGCAACTGCAACTGAACCAAGGTTGAAGATTCCTCCAGAAGTGCTCTTCCGGTCTAATGGACTCCCTGCCCAATCCGCATCTATGAAGCCCTGAAGCTTCACTCCCTTTGTCCGTCTGTACCACAATCCGAACTGAGATGTGCCTCTGAGGTATCTCAGCACACGCTTCCTTGCCTTCCAAAATATCTTGGTAGGCTAAACCATAGCTTGACTCCACTGGTTCACTGCAAAGCATAAGTTGGGTCGTGTGTTCACCAGATACATAAGTGAACCCACCATCTTCTGATAAACAATAGTAGCTACTGCCTCTCCTGAAGTAGCATCCTCCTTCCTCCAATTCCCAGCTAGAGGAGTCTGCATGAGCTTTCACTTCTCCATGTGAAAGTGCCTGAGTATCTCATTTGCATACTTTCCTTGAGAGACAAATACTTCACCATCTTTCTGTCACACCTCCATGCCTACAAAGTCATGCATAAGGCCCATGTCCTTCATCTCGAACTCTCTTTCAAGGTCCTCCTAGCAAGACTATATCAGTTGATCATCACCTGTCAAAATCAAATCATCAACATAAAGAACTATAATCAATGGTTTACCTTCTCCCATGATGTGGTAAAGGTTCACATCTACTTCACTCTCGGTGAAGCCCAACCTAGTGAAATAGATGTCGATCCTAGTGTACCAAGCACAGGGTGCTTGCTTCAACCTATACAAATCCCTCTTGAGTCCGCACACATGCGACTTACGATCGAAGGTCTCAAAACCATTTAGCTACTCAATGTACACCTCCTCCTCAATCTTCCCATTGAGGAATGTTGTCTCCACATCCATCTGGTGGATCTTCCACACTATCTGAGTTGATAGTGCCAATATTGATCTAATCTATGAGTACCTTGCTACGGGAGAAAATGTCTCATTGTAGATGATCCCCTCGACCTATGAGAAACCCCGGGAACCAAACCTTGCCTTATGTTTCTCAACACTGCCATCAGCTGCTTGCTTTACCTTGTAAAGCCATCTGGAACTCACCACTAACTTACCCTGAGGTCTTTGGACAACATCCCACACACTGTTCCAAATGATAGAGTCGTACTCCTCTACCATTGCATCAACCTAGACTGGTTGTTGGACTGCCTCCTCAAATGAAGAAGGTTAGGTATTTACAAACTCCCCAACCAGGGCCATGTACCCAGCGTACTGCTCGGGTGACCTCCTCTGTCTGCACTAAGAAGATGGTTGTCCCACATTCTCCCATGCATCCATCATCAACCTATCAACTTCCCTTGAGTGTTTCCGCCCATCTCTGGAAGTATCAACATGAGTGGATGTCTCCACTCCCGAATCCTCTGCATGCGGTTGCTCCACATCAATCTAAGGCTCCTCCTCCTTAGGAACTAAAAGTTATTTCTCTGCATGCAACTTGAGCTCCCTCTCAAGTGACACTTACATGGCTTTCTACTTGTCGAACTTTAGATCCATGCGTACCACAATCCTCTGAGTGGAAGGTAGGTACACCCGATAGTTGTGGGGTGTATCCTTGTACCCCAAAAATATTCCCAACTTAGCTATTGGGTCTAGCTTCTTCCTGGCATCTTTGGTCACATGATAGTAAACTGATGTTCCAAAGATTTGGAAGTGACTTACATCAGGTCGCTTCCCAGAATAGGCCTCCATAGGTGTCTTCATTCCCAGAATATGTGCAGGCTTCTATTCTACAAGTATACTGTTGTATTGCATGCCTCAATCCACAAATGTAGTGGCAGGCTTTGGTCATGCAACATCACTCGAGCTGCTCTCACAATCAATCTATTCTTCCTTTCAGCCACCCCATTCTGTTGTGGGTTATGGGGTGTCGTCAATTCCCGTTTAATTCCTTCTGTAGCGTAGAAGTCTTTAGACTATTGGGAGACATACTCTCCACCATTGTCGCTACGCAAGGCTTTTATTTTCTTTCCATATTCTTTCTCTGCCAAGGCTTTAAACTCACAAAACCTTAAGAAGGTCTAATCCTTCTTTTACATAAAGTAGATCCAGCATCTATGAGAAAAATCATCAATAAAAATAACATAGTACCTTTGTTTAGCAATAGAGGCTGTAGATAAAGGTCCACAAACATCTGAGTGAACTCGCTCCAGGATTGCTCCAGCTCTACTATCTCGATCCGGAAAGGAAGATTTCGCATACTTACCCAAGGTACAACCTTTGCATGTAGTCATCTACTCAAGTTTTCATTTGGGTAATCCGATAGAAATCTACTGCATGATCTTTAGGGCTCCATGGTGCAAGTGGCCCAGTCTTCTATGCAATAGCTCGCTAAAATCTTGGCTCTGCACCATCTCAGCTTTGGAACTCAAAGCAGCACAGTCGTCTACCTCCATCTTGTAGAGATTTTAAACTCGAATCCTTATTCGCTTTTTCTGTCCAATACTGATATGCCTCAGGAATATCTTTCCTTTACTAAAGACTACATCATAGCCTTTATCTTCTGGCATAGCGATAGACACAAGATTCTTCTTCAGACCTGGTACATACTTTACATCAATCAGGGTGAGGGGAGCTCCATGCTCCCTCTAAAACACAACCATACCTTCACCTGAAACACGGTACTTTCCGTCATCGCCCATTTCGATCTGCATCTGGAGATCCTTCTCCTCCAAGGTAATGTAAAGATTCTTGTCACCTAACATGTGGAATGAAGCTCCAATGTCAAGGTACCACACATATCCCACCATGGATGAAACCATTGATGCGACAAGTGAGAAATCCAGCTCAAACTGTGAGGCTAGTGCCTCACCATCAAATCCCTTCAAGGAACCCTTCTTGGATTTCTTTTGTGGACAATTTGTAGCATAATGGCCCACTTCATGACAATGAAAGCATCGCACTTTTGATTTGTCAATCTTCTTCCCACCATGGGAAGAACCAGAATTGGGATGGGATGCCTTCCCTTTCCCTTTCCTCGCCTTACTCACTAAGGCTAGACTTCTTTTGATGAGGATCCATCTCTGGTGCTTCTTATTTCCTCCTGCATCAAATCCAACCAAAGTCGTTCCCAATCTGGCAGTTTTTCTCTTCCATTAACCGAGTCTTGGTAGCTATGCTAGCTCTTAGGAAGACCGAGGAGTGCAAGACTCACCATGTCATCATTAGTGGTCGTGCTCCCTACACTTCCAGGCTCATCTCTACAAGTGGTGAACTTGTTCAAATATGTAGAGATCGTGTCACCCTTTTCACACTTGATCTTACGAAGCTTGTCTTTCAGCGCCAGCTTCCTCTGATCGTTGTTGTTTCAATATAGATCTTTCAATGTTTTCCACATCGATAACAGTGTCTCCTTCCCATGGAGGCTCGAGACAATGTGGTCTTGAACTCCCTCCAGGAGGATTCTCCTTCCTCTAGCTACACATTTCTTCCATTCTGCCAGTTGAGTGGCATCAATCAACTTGGGGACTTCTTGATCAATGAAGTCCTTTAGACTGTTATCCTCTAATACTGCCTCCATGCAATCCTTCCAGGCTATATAATTCGAGCTGCCATCAAGGACATACTCAAGTCTTAAACTGTTGAATGCCATTGGTGAAATTGAGATGTGATAAGAACTCGATTTCTATATTTAGGAACCACAAACTTCGAACTTCGAACTTCTTGTATATTGTTCTTCACCTTGATCACCTTTGCTCCAATACCATGTAGAAATTCCCACTGTATATCAACAGATTATGCAATAGACTAAAGAAAAATACAATATCGACTTTTACAGCAAACTTTGCAGAAGCTTAATTAAATTGAGCAAGATCAATGAGAACACATATAACTGAGAATGAGAAATCAATCACACATAACACAGAAGAAATAACCCGGGGAAAGCCTCAACCTAAAACCCCAATCTCTGTATCATCATACAAGTTGAAATCTTGTTCAAATTACAAAAATAATCAGCTCTCAAGCTATCTTGCTCTCTCTGCAATCAAACAATACAACTCATAGACTGAATAGACACTGTATATGTCCTCCTCAAGCCCTCCAAGCCTCCTATTTCCTTGCGCAGTTTTCCTTGGGGTATAGTGAAGCCACATGTGTGAATTGGCCTCATCACACTCACAAAACCTGAAGAAGTAACTACGCAATCCTCAAGGAAAGAATTCCTTCTGCATGCAAGGGATATTCACAATGGAATATTCTAGCAACTGTTAGTACACTGCCCCTCCATCTGATCTCAACTGGGTCTCTATGTGAACTGACATGCATGAGTTATTTATGAGAGAATATTCAGTTATCTGAAGTGCAGCAGTTACATGCATGCATGCATTAACTAACTAAACTCACATTAATTCAACAAACTATTTGAATTAATCTAACTGGACTTGACTCAGTTAACTAAGCTAACTAGTTACAACTCAATATTACAACTCATCCTTATCTCTTTAACTAATGGATAAATTCCTCAATTGATGGAGAAACTTTTGCATGTCCCCACATAGACTTCATGTTTGATTTTCCTTAACTAATTAACTCATGGTGAATTAATTAATTATTTTACAAACAGCTGCTAAGATCAAATTCGAATTTCACTTCACTATTTTAGTTTAGGGGCTGACTAAAATAGGAAGGTATCCTGAAATGCTATTTATAGCAGTATTAAATTTAGCACTTCTATATTTATCATTTCTTGTTGTTATTTTCAACAATTAGTGTTGGTCAAGTGAAAAGGCTTGTAAATGCTAGTAATAATTTTGTGTTGTTGATGATTAAAGCTAAAGATATTGTTGAATCTGAAGCTTTCACACGATGTGATTCAAAACTCAAGCATGAATTGGTTGAATTTGTTAACACTTATGACAAGATGTTTCGAGAACCTAAAGGGTTACCTCCAAAAAGAGGAATCCAACATGAGATTCACGTGCAACAAGATGCACCAGTTCTAAATATTAGCATGTATAGAATGTCAGTTTTGGAGAATCTAGAGATCAAGAAGAAAATTCAAGAACTACTTGACAAAGGGATCATCAAGCCTAGCACATCTCCTTGTGGGTCCCCTATTGTCTTGGTTCCGAGGAAAGATGGTACATGAAACATGTTTGTGGATTTATGAGCTTTGAACAATATCACAGTAAATGATTATCATCCTCTTCCTCGCATTAATGATTTGCTAGATCAGTTAAAGGAATTTTTTTTACTTTACTAAGTTAGATTTGACAATAGGTTATCATAAAATAAGGATTGTTGAAGATGATATTTTGAAAACTACTTTCAAGACAAAAAAAGGTTTGTTTGAATGGTTAGTTATGTCGTTTGGGATTTGTAATGCACCTCCAACATTCATGAGAGATATGAATGATGTATTACGACCATTCCTTGAATATTTTGTCATATTCTACTTAGATTATATTCCAATTTTCATTAAGACTCGTGAAGAGCATGTCAAGCATGTGAGAAAAAATTTAGATGTCATGAAAAAATAGACTCTTGGTGATCCAGAAGCTTCTAGTGGGGAGGAATGATCCAAGGGATAAAAAGTATGCTCAAAAATAATAGTGCTAAAATTATCTTGAAACCAACACAAAATCGTAGATCTCGTTGTTTTGATTCCAATGATGCTTGAATCCCCTCAATCTAACACTATATGAGGAAGTTATCGCGTTCTAATATTTTTTACAAACAACTAAAAAGTCAACTTGTAGTGTTCACTGGGTATATGATTGGGAAGATCGTACACTAACATGACACTGAAATCAGTAGGATGACTGTGCAATATGGTGGTCAGATGGGCCAATCTCGTGAGGATAAGTGGCATGATTTGACTGGTTGTGGTGATTGTGGTTAGGCCAACCACAAGCCACCACATGACCTAATGAAAGGTTGCCACGTGGCTCTGGTTCATTGGCTAAATCTATTTTTGTTGGACTGACAAACCTCTATAGGGTTCAAACCCAAGACCTCACCGTCACAAACCACCCACCTTACCACTAGACCATGCATTGTTTCTTGTTATATGTAGTGGCCCACATATTTATTGTTAACGGTTCTGTCATTTTAGGAAGGGATCGGGCCAACAGGCTCACCCAACCAGCCCAGCCCCAGTTTATATGTATTGCAATGTGTGTGTGCAGAAAGGCAAAGGGGCAGATCACGTGGCCCTAGCCATAGGATATATGGCAACCCACAAAATCGTCGACAGAATCAACGTGAGGGGAAAGCACATGGCACCCTGCCCATGCGTAGCTTGTGTTCCTCTGGCTCGTACCCCAGGTCACATTTTCACCATATGACCAACCCGAGGACGGAGAAATAGGGGTGTGACCCTATTGGAACACCTAACAGTCTGACAATTTGCATCATAGTCAGTGAAATTGTCACCAAACCCATGTGAATTTATCACCTTGCATATCCTCCAAAGACATAATCCATTGTCGTTTTTGACAGGAGGGTCAATTTAGCAAAATAGTTAGCAAGGAAATGAAGAAGGAGCCCTAACTTGGCCATTTTTTAGCCTTTTCAAGCCTAAGAAAAGCTTACATTGGGGTTTTTGGGCATTTTTTACATAATTGCAATGTTATTTTTGCAATTTGAGCATTGTATATTGATGTAATTTCAAATTTGAGCATATAATATAGAGGGCCAACTTTGGAAGTTAGACTTGGAGACATAGCCTAGGAGGGGTGAACTCCATCATCAAATTGTTTTTTTGTGATGTTGCATGTTATTTATTTTTCATTGTTAAAATCTCCAAAACTTAATTAAGTTTACTAGGCTTATGTGATTTTGCAATTTTGATCCATTACCATAAGAAATAAACTAGTTTGCAAATTTTTTCAAGAAACATTCAATTTTAATTTCATATTAGTGTTGATTGGACCAGACATGTTGTCAAATATGGAATAGGAGATATAGGTTATTAAAAGGAATTTAAAGGCAGCACGAGACAAGCAAAAGAATTATGCATATCAACATAGATCACTCAAGCAGTCTCAAGTTCGAGAGCATGTTGTTATAGACATTTTTGGGCACTGCAACCCCAATCATAAATGTCCATAAACCAAGGGCTCCTAAGTCCCTAAAAGTGTTGCTTCACACCCTAAAAGAACAAGGTCAGCTGATTACATCATCTCCCAGAAGTTCTCCACAGAAAACTGCTCAGAACTGGTCAAAACTGGACCATACAGAATGCCCAGTGCAGAGGGTGCGATGCATCTCACCTACTCAGTGTAAAGGGTGCGATGCATACTAGAAAATCCTTCTGTAGGGTGCGATAGGCGAGAATGGACAAATGGAAGAGACAGTTTGCGAGGTGGAGGTCATAGAATCTTCCAGAAAAATCTCCTCTGACACTTGCCTCTCTGAATTCACCCAGGGATGAGTAAGAGATCATCAATCTCCAAGTGGAATCAAGAACTATCAGAGAGAGGAAACTAATCAAAATCCCAAAAGCTGACTCACCCCCTTACGATCATCTATATATGGATCCCTCATCACAGAGATCCAGAGGCTGGAATCTTGTATCTTGTAAGGAAGTGTTGTTGCTTTCTTGGTGCAACATCATAGTGTTGGGTGATCTAAGCTTTTCATGAGGTGAATAAAGGCTTTCATACTGAGAGGATGATGCTGGGTCAAAACAATTGGTTGTAATCCTCTTTGCTATTCTTGATATTAATAAAGCTATTCAAGTTTTCCTCCACATTCTTGTATGTTTGATGATATATGCATTTGTGTGGCCAATACATATCTGGTCATGTATTGCTTATGATTGTAGATCTTTGTTCTTCGATAATATTATGTTGCTTTGATTCCACAAGTGCTCTTTGAAGCTGGGTAGATGAAGAAGAAGTGGCAAAGATCTATCAGAAAGGAGAGGAACCAAGCGCAAGACTGAGGTTGGTGTCCTTTGTTCCCCTCTTATCTACTTCTCATAAAGGAAAGCGAAATTAGTTTTAGTTTGTTTGTTTCTAAGATAGCTACCAGTCTTAGTGGGACTAGCAGCTCTGAGTGGACACTAGATTTCTGGATAACAAAATGGCGACTCCGCTGGGGAGAAGGTAGATTGTTTTCTAGTCTATATTTGTTTGCTTTATAAACTTACAGACGGAGCCTGAAGTCAAGCCAGCTAGCCTTCGAACTGCATTTGTTATGCAAGTGCAAAGTAGATCAATGCTACTTCATTCTATCTCCGAGTTTTGTCTATAAATTGAACAATCGATTTGCAAACACTATAATTTCCCTAGTAGTGGCTCTAGTAACCTCATTAGATCAACACCTGTGATTTATATTTACTGAACATCACTTGCTCAGCCTAAATCCCTGAACTGAGCTGCAAACTGTGACCAAAGACCAAGTAAAAGTCTCGCACTGGTACCATCGCACCCTCTCTTCAAGGAAGTCTGTATGCATCGCACCTCCCATGTGTAGTAGGTGAGATGCATACGGGATTCCCTGTGTAACAGGTGCGATGGTCAGAGAAGGTTAATTTCCCTTCAGACTTTGGTTTTTCTTCACCCTCTTCAGCTTTATTCAGGAGTTTTGTTGTCTGTGATCAGTATACCTCTGTGGAAACCCACTTCCTTTCCATCATTCCGCCTCCATTGTGCAAAGAACTGTAAATGTTTTTATGTATTCTGCGCCATTTTCAATTCTCTTTTACAAAGAAGTAGCGTAATCAGACTGTTGTTTCTTGATTTGGAAGTGTCGCAAGTGTCGTTTTCAGTCATAGAAGAGAATCCTATTGTTCTTGATGGTCGATTATACTGTTACTCTTGTATGTGATTTGAATTAGTAGTTTTTCAAGTGTTGAAAACAATTTTCAATTCGAAATTACAAAGTGTCGTCGTTATCTTCACTTTGTTTTGAAGAGAAATTTGTTAGTATCGTCGGTTTGAAAAGATAATTCAGATTTGTACTTAGCATTCTTATTATCATTCACACATTAAGAATGTTGAAAACAAATACATGCATGTGCATTTGCATTTAGATTGCTTGTTGATTTGATTAGAAAAGTGCATTTAGTGCGTGCTTTGTGCTCTTTGTTGAAAGAATCTTGTTTTTCTTTCCTTAGTAGCTAGGGTTTTCATTGCAAAAGAAGATTAAATGATTATTTATCATCTTACACTGCATTTTAGGAATTGTATATCTACATCATGTGGTGAACCTAAAAGGAAAATTATTAAGCAAGATCAACTGTAAAATAAATTCAATGAACATAAAAACGCTTTGGAACCTAACGCACAACATTTAGAATTCTAGGCTAGAGACATATTCTGACGTCGTAAAACCTGGTAACTATCGCTTTCATTGTTGGTTGGGTGATTCCTCCTCTTTGAGATGACAAGTGCCAGTACGGACTTGTGCTCCCATGTACCATCGAGTATATATTGGGAGACCACAATAGGCTATATCCTTTATCCTTAGGAAAGCCGTGTCTGCTGCGCCTATCAATCGCAATGCATTGAACACAGCGTTCGGGAAGATTGACTGCCATACCGTAAAAAGTATTCGGCATTTTTGTGATTGGTTCGGTAATCCCTCTGTCCAGATTTCCAGAGTAGTCTCTTTCATTCCTTTTCAAAACTCCTTAAAAGAAAAGGTCCATCTGAGCACTTGTCACTTCAGGCTCATTAAAAATCAAAGGTGACTAGAGTCATCTTTTGTTTTTTCTCGACTCTTAAAAATTGAAAAAACAAGTTGTGTCAAAGCGTCTAAAATTTATTTTAATCAGGAATAACATCACAAGTTCCCTTGTTAGTCTTTAGGTTGAGAAAAATGGAGTCTACCAACCAAGGATTTCCCCTTGGAGGAAATCCTAGTCCTTTCTCCTCTTGGGGAGATGTTGGTGCACCCCATATGGCCACATTGTCACTTCCAGGGTTGACGATTGGCTTGCCCATATGGCTCTTCTCTACCTCTGTCGTTCAAAATACCGTAATTCCTGAACAATCAAGTCAGCAACTAGATGATACTAGAGTTACCCCTCAACCTTCTACTTCATCCATTTCTCCCTCTCCTCCTTCCTCTTCGCTTGATGAAGCTAGTAAAGCTGAAAATCAAGTAACTAAGAAGGGGAAGAAGGGGAAGGAGAATAAGGAAAAGAAGAAGAAGGATCCAAAGGCAAAAAGGGGCAACCATGCATCGTCTAGCGAAAATCCACACACTGTACCCTCCAAGCCTAAATCTCCATGTGTCATTTGCAGAGGAGACCACTATCATCGAGATTGTCCTTGCATCCCTCTGATCTTAAGGGACTGGTCTCCTCGTTTGCACAATCCAGTGTCATCAACCTCTGATCGTGTTGAAAGTACATTGTTAACAAGTGAAAGCGAAGTATTTGGACAGAAACGGAAATGCAAATTTCCTTGTAAATTGTGTGAGGGCGATCACGTCGTCCACTGTTACCCCTTCCTAGATAAAGCTAAAAGAGTTTTGGATAACTGTCCGGCTTCACTACTACAACTTCCTCCTGGATATAGGAAAATCTTGCCGAGTCCATCACTAGTTGAAAATATGACTGACACGCCATTGTGTTCAGTCGAAGCATCTACCATTGAAGATAAACCCTTTGAATCCATACCAAACGAAATTCGAAAGGTCGAGGTGGCTGTTGACCTAGCCTTGCCTTTAGAAGGTCCATCTTCAGATGATACAGTCACTGAAGAGAATGAGAATGACACCGTTCGAATTCTTTTCATAAACACAGACTCCGATGAACATGGGGGCAATCTACCCATTCCTTTACCGCAGGAAGGAAGTTCATCAGAGTCATATCCCGCCATCTATTCGGTCCCACCTCCAAGCAGCCTGGTAGTTTCCTTCGATTGGAATCTACTAGGAAGACCTTGTTTACCGGCTAGTGTACCATTTCGAATTATTGTACAAGCTTACAAAATGGTCATGGCTGGTACCATCATAGATGAAGGGGCTTCTGTGAGTATCCTTTCCTCGACTACTTGGAAAGCGCTTGGTTCGCCATCGCTTCTGCCTGAGATGAGAAATCTGATAGGCTTCGACAAAGGAACTAGTCGACCGTTAGGGATCCTTCCCAATGTGCCCATAATGTTGAGAAGGAAAACCATTTATATGAACGTAATGGTAGTCCAAGGACCTATAGATTATAATCTACTCCTTGGGCGCGACTATATTTATAGCATGGGAGCCATTGTCTCCTCACTCTTTAGAGTAATGTGTTTTGCGCATGGAGGCCGAGTGGTCCAGCTCGTAGACCAGCTTTCGTTCCCTGGCTCACACATAGCTAATAGTCAAATGCCATCCCTAAATGGTATTTTCACACAAATAATTTCTCACCAATCTCCATTCCGTCCACCTGAAGAGTGCGAGTGATTCGGGAGGACATGACTGAAACCCAGGGGGCATGCACCTTGGTCTGCTCTAGCAGGGAAACTCTAGGTATAGAGTAGGTTTCCGCAAAGGAAAATGACTGGTCTGATACCTGTCCATAGAGGAAGAGGGAATTAGACCGGAATAAGATTCCTTCGTCAAGGTTAGGTGGTTGGGATTTAGAATCACCTTTGTCCAGATGGACTAAGCCAGGAAGTGTTTCTATCTGCTATGCAGATGGAAACTATCTTGCAGATGCGAGAACTTCTAAATGGTAGCCTGGAAATTTTTCACTATACCCGGGGGCATGCAAACCGTTTTGCATGCAAGCAAAGAGCAATCATTTATTTTCTTAGTTTGTAGATTCTCAAACCCTTTAAACTTTTAGGATTGGTCATTCCTAACTTGCATAAAGAAAGGATGCGGGGCAAAGCTTTGAAAGGTGCAAGCTCCATAAAAATGGCATCTATAGATGAGATATCCTTATTATATGACTAGCACGAGCAGTTTTTATGTGGAGTTCAATCTCGTTAAAAATTAAACCTAAGCAATGAGCAAATGTTTCCCCCAGAGTTTAATCTCATTAAAAAATGAACCAATTTCCGGTAAATAACCATTGTGAATGCATTATCATCAGCTTTTAAGCCTTGGTCGTGTTCTCATCATCATCTCCACTCTGTTTTAGCCGATCATACGCCTCCATTTGATTGTTTACCCTTTTGAGGAACAGCTACGACGAGTGATCTTGTTAGCCATCCTTGTGACACTGTTGTGATTGGAAAATTCCAAACCTTACCTGGAATCAGGTGCTACCCAAAATTATCACTCATTACTCAAAAAACGAGTCTCATTTAAGCTCTTTTCACTTAACTCGTAAAATATGAAACGATTACCGAGTGATTGGCCTCTCCGTCTCATTAAAGTCATCAGAAGTTCTATCCCTCCTCTAGATTTTAATCTTTTTGGACCTAAGGGATTATTACACAAAAAGATCGAGCGCTTGTCTTGTTCGGCTCGTTAAAACTACAGAAAATTCATCCCTTTCGTATTATTTTACGCTTTTTCGGACTTAAGGGATTATATGACGAAAAAGAAGCCTTGGAGTTTCCTTTTTGTCCCTTTTTAGACTCTCTAAAATTGAAAAAGGACCGACTTATCATTGTCGTTAAACTCGTTAAAATCAATAGCGACAAACTTGTCCAAATGGACGAGAAAGAGTTTCGCTATCACTAGGCTCGTTAAAACATAGCGACGGGTTCGCCCGAAGGGCAGATTATAGAACAAGCATATGTTATCCTCCTCAAGCTTGATAAAAATAAAGAGGTACTGGTCAGCAATGACTGGGGAAAAATTGGGAAGAAAACTTGAAGAAACTTTATTGGTAGCAAGTCACTCTTGAACATGACACTTTCACTCCACATCCGAGTCGGGTTGGGTTATTCGTTCACCGGTCATATCACCATTGGTCCGTCACACCATCCATATTTGGGGTTAATACTACCAATCCATTGTCAGTGTCGTCGGTATGTTCAAGAGAAGTCCTCAGAGAATTCACCTGTGTCTCATCCGCCGCAATACATTCATGCTCCATTCTTTCATGACCACCACCCTGAACCATGTATCATCAGATCATTTTCACCTCCAAAATCATTTGCTCCGTTCCGTGTTGTAGATACGGGATTCATTAAGGCCCTCCTACGATGGGTCACTTCTTGTCGACATCGGCTCATTATCCAAGAAGTCGACCTAGGAACAACCCCTTTTAGTACTTTGAAGCTTGCATGCCTCAATGGCAAGTTTCTCACTTTCAACGACGGGTTTACATCAATGGCCTTCGACCAAGAGATTTTTGCATGGTGTTTGATGCCAAGTCCCTTTTTCACACCACGCAAATTGTATTGTAGTACCTTGAGGGTCATTGTCATTATTGGTGATTCCTCTTGCGCATGTTAAAAGCTTACATCATTGGCTGGTAATCAGGCGATGTCTTTCCATGTTCGACTCCATAACATCTTTCACATGGATTGACTTGTACTTTGAGTGAAGATTGAACAAGTTTTGAAGACCGTGGATCTAGTTTCATCCATCTGGGCTGTGATATATTCAGGAATATAAAGACATCAAATGTACATCATTGTCAAACAGATGATCATCCAAATCAAAGGATGATGACTCCGTCCAAATCATCAGTCTGCTACACGGACGGTTGTCTATCCTATGTACATGAAAATGAATTTATAAAGCTAAGCATGGGAATGCCTGCCTCAACTAGATCATGAAAAATATTATGAAGATAATGTATTGTATTGTATCTTATTACAGGTTTCCTTCCAGCTTGAAAACCTTTGGATCCTCGTGATAAAGCATTTCACTCGACATAAAAAGATTAACGACCTCATGCTTTAGGGGGCAACTGTTATAGACATTTTTGGGCACTACATCTCCAATAATAAATGTCCATAAACTAAGGGCTCCTAAGTCCCTAAAAGTGTTGCTTCACACCCTAAAAGAACAAGGTCAGCTAATTACATCATCTCCCAGAAGTTCTCCACAAAAAACTGCTCAGAACTGGTCAAAACTGGACCATACAGAATGCCCAGTGCAGAGGGTGTGATGCATCTCACCTACTCAGTGTAAAGGGTGAAATGCATACTGGAAAACCCTTTTATAGGGTGCGATGGGCGAGAATGGACAAATGGAAAAGACAATTTGCAAGGTGGAGGATCATAGAATCTTCCAGAAACTTCTCCTCTAACACTTGCCTCTCTGAATTTGCCCAGGGATGAGTAAGAGATCATCAATCTCCAAGTGGAATCAAGAACTATCAGAGAGAGGACACTAATCAAAATCCTAGATGCTGACTCACCCCCCTACATTCATCTATATATGGATCCCTCATCACAGAGATCCAGAGGCTGGAATCTTGTATCTTGTAAGGAAGTGCTGTTGGTTTCCTGGTGCAACATCATAGTGTTGGGTGATCTAAACTTTAGATGAGGTGAAGAAGGGCTTTCATGCTGGAGGATGATGCTGGGTCAGAACAATTGGTTGTAATCCTCTTTTCTATTCTTGATATTAATAAATCTATTCAATTTTTCCTCCACATTCTTGTATGTTTGATGATATATACATTTGTGTGGTTAATACATATCTGGTCCTGTATTGCTTATGATTGTATATCTCTGTTCTTCGATAGTATTATGCTTCTTTGATTCCACAGGTGCTCTTTGAAGCTGGGTAGATGAAGAAGAAGTGGCAAAGATCTATCAGAAAGGAGAGGAACCAAGCAAGGAACCAAGCGCAAGACTGAGGTCGGTGTCCTTTGTTCCCCTCTTATCTACTTCTCATAAAGGAAAGCGAAAGTAGTTTTAGTTTGTTTGTTTCTAAGATAGCTACCAGTCTTAGTGGGACTAGCAGCTCCGAGTGGACACTAGATTTCCCGATAACTGATCAAGACACACGATTTGTGGGGAAGTTTTGGTCAAGTCTGTGGGAACCGATGGACACCAAATTGAAGAAAAGCACAAATTTTCATCCACAAATTGATGGCTAGATAAAAGTAGTTAACATGATAGTGATCAATTTACTCAGAGGGCATCAAGCATCCTAAGCATGATTACAACAAAGAAAATATTCTTCTACACAAAGATCTCCTTTTGAGACCTGTTTTGGTTTCACACCAAGGTCTCCTTTGGATTTTGTCTTTGGTAAAGACACCATAGTTGAGGGACATAATGATGTGGACAGGGCAACTAGGTTCATCGAATAAATCCAAGAGATCCACCAGGTAGTACAGGAACATTTGGAAAAGAGCCAAGCCAAATACAAGGCAAGGCATGACAAGCATCGGATGAAGCATAGTTTCCAAGTTGGTGACCAAGTCTGGCTGTATATCAGCAA
This sequence comes from Pinus taeda, assembly GCA_000404065.3. Lineage (NCBI taxonomy): Eukaryota > Viridiplantae > Streptophyta > Pinopsida > Pinales > Pinaceae > Pinus > Pinus taeda. Next base: position 57,806 of record APFE031153717.1, on the reverse strand, counting down.
GGAAAAGATGCAAGGTGAAGGTAAAAAGCTAAAGCCTATCAGGTATGGACCCTTCAAGATACTTGAGAAGATTGGTGAGAATGCTTTTCACCTTGATCTACCAGCTTACATGCACATCTACTATGTCGTAAATGCATATTGCTTGAGATTGTTTGAACCCTCACTAATTGAGGATCCCGAAGAGCAGAGTCAATTACCTTCTATTGATGACTTGTTGCTTGAATATCTTAATGAATTGCAGGAAGACACAGTTCTGGACAGGAAGGTGAGGACGACATGTAGAGGAGATGTTGAGTACCTTAGAGTAGGACTCAAGGGTTCAAAGCCAAGCAGTGCAAAGTGGATAGAGATTGGACAAGTGAGACAATTGTACCCTCACTTTCGATGCTTGAAAGCCAAATTTTGGTAGTCCAAAAGCCTTTTCAGTGGGAAGGCCACGATCCGAATTGGATCCATGAAAAATTATCAAGTGCCATGACTGTATCAAAACGGGACAGACTTCGAATTTATGAAAAAAGAGCTATCAAGAAGACCTCTGGACAATGGCAGTTTGCAGTCAGCAAGGAACGACGAGGACCTTGGTCAAAGCATGCTGACCGAGGCCCATGGAGACCACGCAGGAGGAAAAAATGGCAGTTAGGAATATCGGATCAGGAAACGGAGTCCATTTCTGATGCGCATGCTAATCATGCATCGCTGGGAAAAACCCCTCCAGAAGGAAAAGGCCTGAGCACTCAGTCACATGGGAAGCCAGGAAATCGTAGGGAAAGCGCTAAGGCAAAAGGCAGGTCCCGTGCTCCAAAACTGGCAGTATGTTGGAGGCACATTAGGGCGATAAGTGGATTTGGCAAAAAATGAGCGATTCCATTCATCGCACGATGTGTGTCTAGTGGATGAGAGAGAAAACCGTCTCTCATCATGTGCTAAAGGTTGAGGAAATCAACCGCACGAAATGAGCAAACATCGTAGGATTTGGGGGCTCCAAATCTGACGGCGAAGATTGCGCTTGATGGAGAAACCATATTTGACAGGGGAATTAAGCCGTGGCATATAAAAGTATGAAGTCTGACTTGACTATTGAGTTGGAAGATGAATCATTCCACGGTGTAACTAAAATACCGAACCGTTGAGGAAGATCTGGCACAGTTCGTGAGAGGACAAGTGGCCACCTTCCTATGAGACATTGGCGATGATGTGGGGGGAGGGAACTCCAAGTGAACAACAACAGACGATCCGAAGGGGTGGAAGAGGAACTGAATAGTCAAGGTCATATTGGATTTAAGCCATGAATAAACAGACAGAATAGAAGAGAATAGAGGACGATAAGGAAGAACCAGAGAAGAAAAACAATGACCGAAAAGACAAAAGAGACAGTGAAGCAAGAAGCAGAAAACAGAGAGCCAAGCTAACCTAATGCAGCATTGGGCAGACAGAACCAGGCTTGAGAGGTTCAAGCCATCCCTGTGAGGATATCTGTCAGGAATTGAGCACCATTAGAATCATCCCATTAAAGACCAGAGAGGTTGAGACTTGGTAAGGAAAGAGTCTGTGCACTATAGTGGCTTGGGGAATCCAAGAACCACCCTACTAAGCATCCTCCTTTTTAGGAGTCTCAAGTTGAGCTCCTCATTGTAAATCTCTGCTTTAAAGACACACTAAAAGAAGGCCACCACTAAAAGCTAGACCAGAGACGTAGCCCTGGGGAATAGGGTGAACTCCTTATTAATGCGTTGTGTTCTTGTCTTTGCTTACTGTGTTTCCCTTATTGTTTTTCCATTTCCCATTGTCTATGTATTTTGCAATCTGATTGATCCATTGCCTAAAATAACATATACAAACACCAACACGAGTTTGTAATACCTTCATTCATTATTTATTTAACTAAGATCACTCATGAGTGAATTTCAGATCAATAGGAGGAGACCTGCTTAAAGTAATGGAGGAATCAATGATTAGTACTCATAAAAATGCTACGTATTTAGCCCTGATTCCAAAATCTTCTAAATTCATGTCTTTCAACCATTTTAGATTGATCTCTCTATGCAATATTGTATATAAAATCATATCCAAAACTATTGTAGGTGAACTGAAGGATAAACTGGCTAAATTCATCTCTTTATAACAATTTGGTTTTCTACCCGGTAGACAAATCCATGAGGCAATTGGAATTTCTCAAGAGTCACTACATTCAATTAAGGATAAATAATTAGAATCCATAGTCTTAAAAATGGATATGGTCAAAGTTTATGACATGGTAAATTGGGATTGTCTTAGGCTTCTTCTAATCCAAATAGGTCTGGGGCATATGATCACTAGCCGAATTATGTGATGTGTTTCTTCGGTAATTTTTTTAGCTTTAATCAATGTCTCTCCTATTGATTTATTTCATAGCTCAAGGGGCCTTAGGTAGGAATTCCCCTTGTCCTCCTTTCCCTTTCTGTTGGTCATTGAAGGTGTTAGCACACTAATCCTCAAGGAAAAAGGAAGCCAATCATATACTTTCTCTTTGTAGATGATGTGCTCAACATGGGGGAAGGAATGGTGAAATAATGGTAGGTCTACAAACGAATAATTACTACTTTCTGCCACACAACATGAATATAAGTCAATATTATATTTGTTTTTCTGGCATAATATAGAAGCTTATATTTTGGATCAGTAACATATATGTGCTCTTATAAAATGGATTTTTTGGACTTGGGACTCAAATATATAGGTTTTTGTTTAAATCCCAATAGTTACAGGAAATAGGATTGGCTGTGATTGGTCAGGAAAGTGAACCAAAAAATTGGTTGCTAGTGTTATAAGTGGCTTTCCTTAGGAGGACTTCTGGTTCTAGTCAAGTTAGTGCTTGAAATCATTTTGGTATATTAGTTAAGCTCGGTGAAGGTTCCTTCAAGCTTCATTCTTAACTGCATCAAACAAAGATTGTTCAATTTTTTGTGTTTAAGTAAGAAATAAAAGGAAAATTTTAATCTTGCTAACTAGGAGTCTCTATCTAAGCTCAAATGCATGGGAGGATGGGGACTAAAAAATCTTGCTTGGTTTCATAAATCTTTGACATTAAAGAACCTTTGGGTGGCTTCGTTTGACAATGGGCTATGGAGTCAGCTGCTAAACGATAAGTATATTAAAAAATCCTCTTTGGTTCACTGCATTCGATATTCTGTCTCAAAATCGGTGCATGCATGCTCTTTGGTTTGGAGGGGACTGATGTCATCCTTCTATTAAATCTTCAATGACTTGTTTAGAAGGTAGGAAATGGATTTCAAGTCAGGCTGGAAAAAGATCCCTTTCTAGGGGGGACTTATCCTTCAACTATTTCTCATTCCTTGGTAGCTCTCCTTAATGCCAGAGGTCTCTATCTTTAGACCCAAACCAACACCTCTTTCCTCTTCAATTTCTCTTAGAGTCAGTGGCTTAGCTAAAGAGACCTAGACTTGAAAGGGTCTCTTCTTACATAATGGGATTTATTTTTTTTGAAAATATTTCTAGAAAAGGGGTTTTCCTTTCACAGGAAGAGGACAAGATTGTATGGGCTTAAAAAAACACATAGGGAAAGTGGTGGCCAGTTCAACCTATGAGGCTATGTCATTTACTCTGTGTAACCCTAATATTAAATGGTGGACATCTAAGCCCTTGAGGTGGAACCTTCCTCTCAAGCTTAGGACTTTTCTGAGGTTGGTACTTAAAAATAAGATCTTGACTTGGGAGAAATTGTAGAAAAGGGGCTTCAACGGGCCAATACTTGTTGTATGGGACATTACGGAGTGGAGAATATATATCATCTCTTAATTAACTATATGATGACTAAGGAGTTATGGGGGAATGTAATATCAACGACTACATTTTTCATTTTTTGGAAACTGCAATTCTTATGAGGAGTGCTTGCAATTCTAGGTTTCAAGAAAGAAAATTTTTCAAACCCTCCCCATATTTATAACATGGGGCCTTTGGAATGTGTATAATAAGGTCATATTTGAAGGAATTCCCCCAAATAAGTTTCAAACAATTGCTAGAGTCATTTCATACTTCACAGAGTTTCTATCTAGAGATAGGACTAAGCATCTAATAGTGGATGTGCCCCCTATTCTGAACAATGTCCTACTTGTAACTTTCTTTGATGGTGCCTCTTAGAGAGGTCAGTGTGGTGGTGGGTTTGTCATTAATTTTTCTAATAATCATTTTCTGAAATTTAGTTTGGGGATTGGGTAGGGACCAACACCAAAGCGAAACTCATTGCTTCATGGGCCCTTCTCTTCATTGCAAAGTCAATGAATTTAACAAGGCTACAGGTTAGGGGAGATTCCAAATGTTTAATAGAATGGATAAAATGGAAGTTAACCTTACAAGTTTTAAATGTTTCTTAATAGAAGTAAAAAATGAAACTAGTGAAATGAATCACATAGCATCAATCATCACTTCCGGGGCAATTTTCCCCACAATTAAGCCCACTTAGCTTGCTACCCCATTTGCCCTACCTTAGCAAGTATTGTGCCTCATGAACCATTCAAGAAGAGTTCCCTTCACTCTTTTGAATTTAAATATTAAGGGGTTTTCGCAGTGCATTATATTAGATATCATTTTTTGGGATTCAACTGCGTTAAGTAAGTCATTCATGTATGGCCATTTTCATGAGAGTTAGTTGTAATTGACTAATTTCTCATGATTTTTGAATAGTCCACTTAGCACTCATTGCATTGGGTGATGCTCACACGGGTGAAGAACTGGGATTGAAACTAGTGAAATGAATCACATAGCGTCACACACACACACACACACACACACACACACACACATATAATCTAAGTTTCTTTGTTTTAGATTTTTTTAGGTATAATTTTTTAATTAATTTTACATAAATTGTGGTAGGAATTTATTGGAATCAGGAATTTGAACCATTAAATATTCATAATTTGAGTACATAGAATACAACACTAGTAATATAATATATATATATATATATATAATATATATATATATATAATATATATATATATATATATATATCTTTGATAGTTTATGTGAATTGTAAGGTGATTGCATGACTAACCTTTGGCTTGAGTTGTTGCAACCTATAGGCATTAAGTTGTTAAACTCATTCAGTGATTGCAAGTGTCCTAGGCCACACAAACCCTTGGTATGACTGGATTTTTGGTTATGAAGTTTCAACTAGTGATATTTACACCACATAATGCCTTAATAGAAGCCCTTATCATCCTTTGCTCTGTGCCCTGTGGGAAACACAAAATCACAAATTAGTAAAAAAAATAAAATTGCCAAATATTTACAAAAATGTCAAAATGTTAAAAAAGTAAATTACATCCCTATTTTTTTCCCATAGAAAAACTTGGGCAAATCAACCCCTAAGGAAATCTTTTAACTTGCCAAATATTTACAAAAATGTCAAAATGTAAAAAAAATAAGTTACATCCCTATTTTTTTCCCATAGGGGAATTCATTTAAAGCTAGTTTGCAGGGCATAACCCCAAGGGGGTCAAGGAGAATTGACCGTGTGACCGTCCAATCAGGGGTACTTAAGAATGGGGACACCCTAAGGGGGTTGAGGAGAATTGACCCTGTGAGGTACTTAACAACAAGGACTCGACCAATTGAGCTAAGAATGGGGACACCCCAAGGGGGTTGAGGAGAATTGACCCTGTGAGGTACTTAATAACAAGGACTCGACCAATTGAGCTAAGAATGGGGACACCCCAAGGGGGTTGAGGAGAATTGACCCTGTGAGGTACTTAACAACAAGGACTCGACCAATTGAGCTAACCCTTGGGGCTAAATTACATCCTTATTATATATTAATCATTAACATATATAACATATTATATATTAACCATTAAAAAAATACACAATACTTATTCGAATTGTAATACTCATGCAACTTGAATTCAAAAAATTTACTTATTCAAAGTTAAATAAACAAGAGTAATAGTTGCAATGTAGCATAGTCCTTGCCTCTACCGCTAATTGATTGATTAAGGAAATTTACTTATTCAAAGTTAAATAAATAAGAGTAATAGTTGCAATGTAGCATAGTCCCTGCCTCTACTGTTAATTGATTGATTAAGATACTGTTAATTGATTGATTAAGATAGTGCGGACTGTGTTTTGTGGTTATCCAAGAATGCTCTATTTTCACAATCATCTTTTGTGGTTATCCAAGAATACTCTATTTTCACAATCGTCTTTGCAATCTATCATTTCCTATCTCTGTACACACTTCCTCTACACATTCGCATTCCGCACTTAGCACAATGAAAACCATCTCTACACAACTTACCCCACACAACTTTCTCTGCATAACTTCATAGTGTCATGCACAAGTTACCCCACACAACTTCCTCTGCATAGCTTCATAGTGTGAATCTAGCACTCACCGATGAAATGCCCCCTCTGCTTACCTAAAGGACATGCTCTACTGTCCAGTATCAACATGTCACGGAGAATTTTAGTATTTTACAATATTTTAGTAATGACTAATAATTTTATTGAATAAAATTGATATATGAGATAATGATTTTTGAATAATAGTACCATAATGCGGTCTTTTTCTTATTAATTTCATAGGAGTGCATTATTTTATTAATTAGCTTTATTGAAGTGCATTTCTTTTTCTGTCGAAAATGAGTGTCTATTTAACATTTAGTGCATTTGATAGTGTAAATATCTTCATACTAAATGAGAATTGTGGAAGAAACTTCCATGAAAAACTGTAATGGAATTTAAGCACAAAAAACTCTACACAATACTAGAGCTCTTTGTCAGGTTGCTTTTAAACCAATTTTTCATTTTAGCAAGTCTCAACAATCTTCACTTCAGTGTGAGAGACGTGCAATCCAAACGTCAACATTGATAGAGAATACTATAAGATTATATTAATGGGTCGCTATATTAATATGCGTATGGCCATAGCATATTAATTGATGTACACAAAATTAATATGTGTTTCCCTATTAATATGGGAGTCCAATATTTAACTGTCTCTTCGTAAGAGCGACCTTTGGAAGTATTTGTACGCTGGAAAGAGATATATATGTAATTTTTTTTTTATGCTTTGTTGGTCCCCAGATTCTCGAAAGCGACACCGGTCGTCACACCTCACTCACGCAGGCATCATGATTATGGCAGTGCAACCATATCTAGTTCGCATCAAACATTTTCAACCCACAACGAACTTGGAATAACAGATTAAGTAAGTCAATTTCCATTTGTTTTTACTGCTAGAAAAAAACGAAAACTGAAGTACAGTCATGATTATTTACAAATATCTTGCGTGGAAATATTTTATGGATTTGGTTTGGCATTTATTGCTAATGGAAGATAACTTGATCATAATCAAGATGTGGATGGAAGCACTTGTGGGTTTTAAACGCACAGACATCAACTGTAAGTGGTATTTAATCTTCAAACGCCGCTTCTTACAATTCGTATGCTGTTATTTTATATGCTTTGCTAGTTAGACTTAATTGTAATTTATGTGTTGTTTGAACTGCAATTTATGTGCTGTCAAAGATATTGATGGACACCACCATCAACGGTCAAGTTTTATGGCTGTTGTGCTGTACATTTATGATTTAAATGTTGCTGAACCCTTAAAAAACTTCCAAAAAAACTTTGAGAAGGCTTAAAAAAAGTGTAAATATGTCCTGGAAATTGAGTATACATTAGCAAAGTTAATTTTTGAAACCGAAATGACGCATCAACTTGCCTATAATTCATAAATGTATGGCTACTTACAATCATAAGTTTCTCTCACTCTCCTAGTTGGATGGGTCTCTTCACTCTCTGGCTACAACACAAGAGAACATCTGCAGAGAGAGCAGAGCATAACGTTTGAAGTTGATGAAGCCCTTTGCAGAGTGGGGAGGAAGGTGCTTTCATGGTGAGGAGGAAGCTTCCTCTGTACCTCTGCACAATGTAACCATGTAACCTGCCTTCCAATTGGCTTTGCTTTATCTATTATGTTACCTATGTCTTCTCTAACATAGAGCATGGAGATACGTGGCGTTTGGCATTGATCCACCTGCCCTAGTGTTTGGAATATGATTTCAATACTTTATTAGGTTAAATGTAATTGCATGTCTTTTGATTTTGGCTTGGGCCTTGATCTGGATTTTGATTGTTGCCCCTTCCACTTGAGCTTGAATGGTTGCTTCTTCCACTTCTGTGTGGGCTTCTTCCTCTTCCTCCAACATATGATCTTGCTCTGCCTCTACCTTGACCAAATGAAACTTGTGTCTTGAATGCATGCTCTAGTGAGGAACTTGTTGCTCTATTAAGTCTATGTTTATGAGAAATTAGTGATGTATGAAGCTCATCCACTGAGAACTGTGAGAGATCCTTTGTCTTTTCTCTGGCCACAACAATGACATCAAACCTTGTTGGCAGACTTCTCAAAACTTTCTCAACTACTCTCCTTTCCTCAAGTGTCTCACCATGAGACTTGATTTGAGTAACCATCCCAATTACATGTGTAAAAAGTGAGTCTACATTCTCAGACTCTTTCATACAAAGTGTTTCAAAATCTCTCCTCAACATTCGCACTTTTGCTGTTTTGATATTTTCCATGCCTTGGTAGGCTGTCTGGAGGGTGTCCCATGCTTGCTTGGACTTCATTGTTGCTACAACCCTTGTTAAAATACTTTCATGAACTGCTTGAAAAATGTAGAAGAGGGTTTTTGCATCCTTCTTCATGTTGTCCCTCAACAAATCCCTTTTTGCTTGAGACAAGGCATTGTATATTGCTGCATCTTCTGGTTCTTGAAAATCATTCTCCAACAAATACCAAATGTCTTGAGAAGTAAACAGGGCCTTCATTGTAATAGCCCAATAATCATAATTTTTTCCATTAAACTAAGGTATCTGAGGATTAGTCAAGCTTGTGCTTGATGTTGCCATTTCTGAGTGAGAAAAAAAACTTTCTACCCGCTGGTAAATATGCTAAAAAAAAATCTTCCCTCAAAACAATTTTAACTGCTAGTACAAACACTCATTAAGTTTAACCCACTCTAATACCAAGTTAGGAAAAAAGAGGAGAGGAGTTTGGCTCAAAACAATTTTAATTACTAGTAAAAACACTTGTTTTTACACTAACAGAGTTTATCCCACTCTCATACCAAGCTAGAATTTTATTTTATTTTTTTTTTTTATTTTTATTTATTTTTATTTTTATTTTATTTATTTTTTAATTTTTTATTTTTATTTTTTTAATTTAATTTAATATTTATTTATTTATTTATATTATTATTTTATATATATATATATTTTTTTTCTTTTTTCGCACGGGTAGAGAGAAGAGTCTGGATCAAAGTCACTTGTAGCAAGGTAATTTCTTATGTTGCGCAAGGTTATCACACTACACAGAGGCTTGAATAATACACAAGAAATAACTCACAACAAAACATAGTAGAAACAAAAAGTTTGCGGTAAATTTACTCATGAAGGTTTAAGACCACATCACAACATAACATACTTTGTATTATGTTTCAAAACATAGGAAAATACATTCGTGTGATAAATGGAGGGTGCAGCTCCAAGTGAAAAACACAAAAGACTTACTGGGATTTATACATCACTTGGGTTGCAGAGTAAATTGCATCTCTAGGGTTGCGAGTTAATGCCTGTAAAACTTCATAAACTGGTTTTCACACACCTACCAATATTTCCTCCATGATTTTCTCCTCACTACCTCATAGACTTTCACCCTCTCTCTCGCTCTCTAACTTTCCCAAAAAAAATGCAAATGACTTTTACATTCATATTTATCTCAACATACAAATTTGACATTAATACATGACAAAGCAAATAATTAATACATAACATGGGAAATTTTACATAATAATTGGTTTTCTGAACTTGCAAGTGTTATGGAGTGTGGGCAACAGTCGGAGAGTAAATGTTTTCCCATATCTATTTACCAAAATTTATTAAATGCCTTAAACTCTTTGTTGTGTTGCGGAATGGTCAACGCTGTACTTCTGCTCTGACTTCAGTGTTTTCGCTTGTAAACAAAATCACAACCGTGTAGTAGTTGACTGTGGTGTTCATCAGTGTGTTTAAGGTGATGGTTGGGATTAATATTTCCAACAAGAACCCATGGTAGAATACCAGGTTTTCAAGGGAATTGAGTTAAAGCTTCATCGTGTTCAATTTAACCTCTTATGTGAAGAATACTAGCGCTGAATGAGGTGATGTAGACGATTAAATAGAAGATGAACCCAAATCAAATTGAAGCAAAAATGATAGTGTTTGGTTGACATTGATTGCCATTTAATAGTCCTTTGATATATCTTAGTAATTTTTTGGAGAAGTTGTGTAAGATCATTAGTTCACCCTAAAACTCAGTGAGAAGTCCTTAACAATCTTTCATATTCTGCACAATGTATGAATATTATGGATATTTGTTTCTTTCCTCCCTTGTTTATTTGAAGGACAAAGAAGTAACATAACAATGTTAGCGTCATAGCACTCACCCACGAAAAAGACACTTATAAAACTACCCTTTTTTTATTTTAAAATAAATTGTTAGAGACTCACAAATACAGAAAATAAAACTCCCTTCACTAGGGAAATTATGTCTCATCAGAGCTCGCTCAACAAATAGAAAATTAGAAATAAAATTTCTCGAACATTAGAAAATTATTTTTGAATTTATAAAAAAAAATTAGTCAACATTTTCCCAAAATTTTACTTAAAATTACAAAAACATAACAAAACAAAGTCAAAGCATTTTACTAAACAAATACTATAACTTAGAGCAAAAGAATGACTAATAAACTTCTGCTTCTTAAAAAAACCATATACCATTAATCTTCGAAAAATCCATATATATATATCACATCATTAGAAAAATACTACCTAAAAAAACCATACACCATTCAATCTTCGAAATATATATTATATATTATATATATATATCACATCGTTAGAAAAATACTACCTAAAAACTATTAGAATATATCACATTATTAAAAAAACAGTGGCCTACCAAGAAGATCACGATGTTCATGTATCCAAACTTGAACCAAAAGTAAAATTCTAAATCTAATTACATCTATGGGCATAATAGAAGAATTTAAATCTAATTACATCTATGGGGTGATACAAGAATTTTAAAGGAACTTGAAAAAAAGTCCTTTTAAATATATTTCAATAAAAACCTTATTATCAACATCTTTATTAAACTTGATCATCATACTTTTAAACTAAATTAACAAGACGGGCTGCGGGGCAGCTAGTCCCTGCCCCAGCCCGATTATGGCAAACATCCTTATGTGAACAAGACCAAGTGTGAAAGAGGGCAACTGAGACTCTGTTTTGCTTAGGAAAGGAGGGCCGAAGTCCTGTTACCGTTTGCCGGTGCTGGTGCTTGCCATCGTGGCGATGGGACCGTTGGAAGTCTTGAGGGTGCCAAGTGGGCTGTATATGGTCAGCGCGTGGAACTGCAGCACAACAACCTTGTCCCGGCTATTATGTTGCAGACTATCAATGCCTTTCCAGGCATTCAAACCGCCTCTGTTTGAAAGCAAAAGCTTTTGTTTGGTATTGTGCAAATTGCATTGCGTATTTAAGGTGGTTATTGAATAGTGCAATCGACCCGTCGTAATAAGCCTTGGTATTTTTGTAGCGGCCCATGCAAATGTTGAAAAGCCTTCTGTCTGTTCGAGATTTCTTAAAACAAATTTATCTGTCATGTCATTTGCGCGGGTGTCATGTTAAGTCATATCTCTAATTTCGTATTTTATTCCGGTGTTATTTTATACGTGACTATGATGTAGCTTCCTCATGATTCGATATTCGAGCTGTACCATGTTCCTCGTTGCTACCCGAATCCGCCAGTCATGTCATACCGCAGGGTGGAGGCAGACCCATGAAAATTTTAAACGTTGCTAGGGACATGAATCAAATGAAAATAAATTATAAATGATTCTAATTGTAAGTTTATTTGGGTCGATTTCAGATAAAGCAATCAACTTAATTTTAGATTATGCTCACAGTGACTTCTGTTTTGGGGTGTGGCAATCCATTGCCACCAAAAAGGCCCAAGAAAATCTCTTAAATATTAATAACAAAGCTGGTTTAGATATATGAGATATATGGCGCGGCTACAATTCTATAAAGTGGGTCTCACTCGTAGATGGGGAGAACATTTACCCAATTAGCTTTGTGATTTGTTCGGGGTTGTCGGAATTCGAAGTGTTATAAACGGCATGGTGATTGAATAAATTATGTGCGTCGTGCTCGTCTACCGTCTACTCGGCAATTTACTTAGTCGGTTCTCAGCTTCACGTATGACTTTATGGCGCGGCTAACACTGCTAAAAGCGACCGCTGAACAACCCATATATACACGCAAGGATTTGTAGGATTTATCGTCGCTGAACATTTTTATGATAAGTGGGCTCCAGCATGTTTCTGTTATTCGCATTTAAAATTATCAAAACAACAATTTGTGCCAAAGAAATGAATCGTGAGATACATTCATCTCCAGCCGTACATATATTATGTATTAAAACAGGCGTGTAAATAATAAGCAAATACATAGATAGACCCGGGCTCCGTCTATGCATGATCCTTTTGGCGCCCGCTTGCCACGCCACGTATCTCATCGACCAGCTGCCTTCATTACCGAGCATCCAGAAATCCTTCAGATGGCAGTAATATATCTTGCATGCCCGCCTCCCTCTGATGGCTGTTGGCTGTTGAAAGATCCCGTTTATGGTTGCGTGGGAGCGATCTCAGTTCTGCGACGTGAAGTGAAACAGTTGCAGAGAGAGAGTTAGCCGAGGCACCTGCGGATCTTGCCCGTTAAATTCATGGCGTTCTTGCTCATCATTCATGGCATAGATTTCTGGATTTAATGAGAGAACGAGTTATAGAATTAGCGAGACTGCTTTCTGTCTTACGGAGGCTCCCAAAACTCGGATTGACAAGGCTCTTTGTGCTTCAAAATATTTCATCCAGGAATCTCACGCAGGATTCCAGAGGGACACTAAAGCATATGGATGGGCATTAGGTAACAGATCCTCGATTTTCATTAAAAAAATAAGTCTTGGGTTTGGAAATGCTTGTTGCTTTAGGTTAAGGAATAAAAAAGGAAAATCAGGTCTGCGATAACAATTCTGCCAATTTAGAATAGGAATCTGATTGAAGAAATGAAAACTTGTATTCTCTACAGAGAATAGAAATCTGATTGAAGAAATGAAGGCCGATGGGTGCATGATAGGCACCCCTGATCCCTAATAACAAAAGAAAATGACTCCTGTTGCAGTTTGAAGTCAAGGTGTCTCCAGACGCGCGGCCATACCAAAACCTGGGCGGTCCAGCGTCCTCGGAAATCAACGAAGGAGTTTACAGGTATGTATATATGTATAACAACTCAGAAAATGTAAAAGTTTTATATAACAAACATTTTAATAATTTATATAGATAGTCATGTTAAAAAATTCCTTGAACAAATCTTATTGTAACTTGTGGAGTAGCAGAGACAGTCTTTTAGTCACCTGCCGAGTTTCCAACAGCGTCTGCCCATCCATAGTAGGGCTCGGCCCTTTCATTCAGCACGTAGATGCAAATATTTCTTTGGACTGTTAGAAATCTATTTCACTGTTAGTACAATCATATGTGGGTACATGAACACTAGAGTCTCGTCGGTCGCAAAAGAAAATGAATTCATAAATTATAAATATATCGAGTTGCATATTCGATGAGCCATTAAAGAAAAAGGAATGGTAAGTTGACTGCATTTGAAATTAAAAAATTTAGTACAGACGTAATCCGAGAGCCAAAACACACATGAACTGGCTGGAGTAGAAAATATTTTTTAATTTTACTAGTTTCTCCATATCGCCATGGGTTTTGACTGCCAGTTGCAGGCTTTATTGTTTATTCACTCGGCCGTGCACAATGCCGCAAAGCTGCAATGAAAAGTTAATTGTATAACTCGAAGCTGAGTTTTGCTCGGTCTCCTTCTCCGGCAATCCGATAGCATCCGATGCGTTTCTCTGAAGCTGTCACCGACATTATTAAGAAAATGATGCTAATCAATATTTACATATTTTTACAGAGGTTTGTTCTCATCACTTATTGTGATCTGCCTATTGTAAGCTTGCTCACAAATTTTCTGTAGCCCATACAATTTGTCTGAGGAAAGGCAGAACAAGATAATACCTTACGTTGCATTTGTGCAGGAGTTGAGCAGATCTTGACTCTGTCGAACGCTGTCGAACGCCGTCTGACTACCTGGACCTGAAAACACAGCAACAGCAACATCAATGAAACTGCAGAAGGCACAAACACAGCAACAGCAACATCAATGAAACGAAGATTACCAGTCTGGCAAACGCAGGCGTGGTGATAGCTGCTCCGTTTGTAGATGCCGCAGAGCCGATTCCCATCTTCAGGCGACCAGGTTGAACAAGCACCCCGCACCTGGGGAGTATAAGAGGAAAGTTGGTGGCAGGCGTAGGCGTGCATGTATGGCGTGCATGTATGGCAGATGGCAGGCGTGGAGGTGGAGGTGGAGGTGGAGGTGTGGAGGGACATAACGTAACCTAGGCTAAGCGGCGATATCCTTAATGTAACCCAGTTAACATTTAATGTTAACGAACTAATGCTATCTCGAAGATAGCATTACTTCAAACATGTACCAATTAGCGAAAGATTTTGTAAAATTTTCCTAAGTTATGCCTCGTACTGAGGCCAAATAAGACGATCTTTCCATCCATTGGCTGCGTGTATCGGCAAACATAAAATTTAATAAAATATATCCGCAAACTTTGGTTTAACGTGAAATATGTTTATGGATTTCTGTGGATTTCTGTGCCAAACTAATGCTATCGGTGAAAACCGATTACTATAGTCCCTGCCAGCCCGAAGGGCAGGGACTAATAACATCAATAATTGTTTGGAAAATACGATGTAAGTTACATTCTGCATTTAAAGATAACGGTGAAGTCTAACGTGTTGGCCATAAAACCTAGTAATAAAACTAACATAATTATTCATTAATTACTTATTCAGAAAATGCAAGACAGTGAAACATACAGGACCAAGCTGTGTAATGCACATTAATTCTATTTAGTATCTCTTCAAAAACTTTAAATAAATGCTTTTAAAAGAGTTAGAACTTAAAATTGTAATATTTAAAATTTTTCGAAGAAGTTCGAATTTAAAATTATATAAATGTAAAAATGGCCATATTATCAGGCAAATAATAATAATGAAAATATTTCAAACCTCTTACCTTATTGTTTTTGGAAAACTTACGATAAATTCATACAAAGTTTAAAACATTTCTATAATCCAAAGTACAAAGATCATCACTTCATTAAAGAAAGTACGATGGTTGCCTTTTGACAAGTTTAAAGTTAAGAATGTTTATTAAATAGGTTTTTTTGTACACATAAAACCATTAGAGAACGAGTTCTACCATATCCTTGAGTATTGATAATAACAATAAGTGAAAACAATTGGCATTGTAGGGTAATTAATCCATATTAGGGTTATGCAACTCAATATAATTGAATTAGTTTTAAGTTTTAATATTAATTAGATACAAGAAGGTGAATATTGAGTAAAAACTGAAACAAAAATTGTTGTTTTATAGAATTATAAACTAAAATTTACATGTCCATTTAAATTAATGTGTTAAAAATTCACATATATTTTAAAATAAATAATTAATATGTTTATATTTAATAGAAATAAGAATATATGTATACTAAAATCAACACATTGATTTAATGTATATCCACTGAATTATATATATATATATATATACGGATAATAATGTTACTTTATTTATCTTCAACTTATGGTTCATGTAATTCTTGAATTATATTTTTGAACAATATTCTCTATGTTCTCTACAAAATAAGGAAATATTAAATTTAAAATGATCATAGTCTATCTTAGACATATACATATACATATACATAATTTTGATAATCTATAAATTGCGTTACTATACTAGAAACCAAAGAATATAGAGTGATATTGATCCTTCTTGATAATACTCTTTATACTTTCAACCAAACAAAAGAAAGTGACTGGATTTCAAATGGTTAGATCCATCTTAGACACATACATTATATAATGTTGATTATCTACATATTGTGTGACTATACTAAATTGAAGAAGAAAGATTGACATTCATCATTTTTTATCCTATATAATTTCAACCAATTGAGAAAAGTGAGTAGATTTATGATTTAGATGGATATTGATGGCCACCTACCTATTCTAATTGGACCCTAGCACTATTTCTTTTATTTTCCTTAATCCTAACACAATTTACTATTTTTGGTAGTTTTCCGGGTCCTGAACTTCCAAAGCCATTTTGAGGCCCTAAATGATATTGTTTTTGGAAAACGGGCAAACTTGTAGCTTACAGTAGGGGTTTGTAGTTGAAAGTTGTAGTCCTCAGATATCGTACGCATCAAATTAAGATTGTATCCCAAAGTTATGACCCCAGGAAGTTGGTGTAACAACTAACTCCAATAGGGACCACAAAATTTTGGTGCTTCATCTCTTAGTGTTGGGTCTTTGGATGTTTGGGGTTTTCCCTTGTTTATCAATAATAAAAAGGCATGTGAGGATCATTGTAAAAAAATTCAGATGCATGTAGCTGCCATATCTCTTCTCAGAGATAAACTACCATTGCTTGAGCTAGTTTATTTCCATTATGTGATTCGAATTGGATTATTATAATGTTTGTCATCCATATTGATGCATTGGGAGTGGAAAAAGTTGAGGAATCATCTCATAGGATAGTTTTTACTGGCAGGACCAAGTTTGGCAAAACGGGGTTTGATACCTTTTGGGAGCATTTTGAGGCTTCAAATGAAGTTTTTTGGGGGTAAAATTTTGCCCTGTAGTGGTGCACCTTTTCATGCTATTTTACACATAGAAAAATTTCTAACGATGCAAAAATTGCGTCCATCAGAGTCCTTATGCAAAAGTTATGCCACTCAGAATTTGATCTTCCTGTTTTCACACCTATAGTTCGGGAGGATGCCATTTCAACGCCCATTATTCATGGAAAAGGGGCTAACCACATGTTTATGATGTAAAAAGACTCTAGAATAGTCTATTTTGTAACTCTAGTTAAGAGTTGATGTAGTCAAACTTAACCACTAGTAGGCTATCAGGCTGTGTTATAACCAAGCCACTAGGAGGAAGTGACATTCCATTCTTTCGAGAGAATTTTTGTTCTGTAGCTTAGAAAAGATAGCCAGGAGAGGTAGGAGGTAGAGCACACAGAGAGGATTTGTGCACTGTAGTAGCCCATGGGCCACATGCATTACTTCTTTGTACCTGCACCCATATTTCCCAACAAAGAAAGAGAGCGAAGTTACCTCACCTTCCAGCTGGGTTTTCTCCTGAAAGGGTTTCCTAGAGAGCATATCATATGTCTTATGTGTGTGTGAGATTTTTCTATTCGTTATCTACTTTTTTGCATAATTTATATTTGTATGCATGCACTAATTACAACAAAATCTATAGATCTAGAAATTAAATAAAACTGTAATAGTGTAGAATCTTAGATTTTTTTTATATAATACTATTAGATCTGTTGTGATGAATTTTCCAGTGGAATATCCATGGCAGTTTACAGATAATTTGGTATCAGAGAAGGTTTCTTTCAGTATTTTTTGGAGATTGCAGGGATCTAGATTGGTGAGGCCCAAAATCATAAAACCCTAATCATGGGCGAAAAATCATGAAACAAACCTCATGATCCTGCAGAGGTGAGGTTTTCATGGCTCAAAGAACAAGTCATAGATATAAATTGCAATGTAAAACTCCTCTTGGTGGCCCTAAGAAATAAGCTAAGGATATTTGGAGAAGAAGGGGGTTCGAATGCATATGAAAAATCAGAAGGGCATCGAGAAGACGCAAATAACTAGCTGAAGAAAGAACCCATAAAATATCAATCCAGTTTGAGTGCCGTAAACGAATCCATATTTAATTTGGAAGCAAAATTCGATATCAAGTCATACCATGGTGAGATAGACACTTTGAAGCTGAACCACTGGTTTGAACAACTGAAAGTTTATTTCAGTGTCCATCAAATCGAGGAAGGTTAGAAGATCTCATTTGCACAACTTAAATTGGAGGGCCATGCATTGATTTGGTGGGAGAGCCACACAAAAACCCTAAGTTTGGAGGGAGATCCTCTAGTGACTAAGTGGGAGGACTTCAAAATCCTCATTAAGTCATAGTTTTATCCCACTAGTTATGTGGAGAACTAGTGGATCCGGTGGCATTACTTCAAGAAAAAACTGGGTCAAAGTGTGCAGGAGTACACCACATAATTTAGAAATATGGCTACAATGTTGGGTATCTCTCCAAAGAACCCAGATGTACTCCTCAAGTATTTGGGGGGTCTGCACCGCCATCTGCATGAGCAAGTGATGTTTTTTAAGCCCAAAATGGTGGACAAGGCTTCTGTACAGGCACAATAGCTCGAAAACATAGGCCTAAAAAGAGTGCAATCAAGTGGATCGAAGAAAAAGGAGAAACAAGACACTTCTAAGGATGGGAAGAAGAAGAAAAAAGGGGAAAAAGATAAAAAGACGATAGCCACGACACACTAGTGCAATGATCCTAGCAATCACTGCAACATTGATGGCCATACAGAGGAGAAGTGTTGGAAGTTGCATCTAGAGCTAAACCCAAAGAACAAGAAGAACAATAATAAGAAGAAGAATCCCATGGTGACTGATTTGAGCAACCAATTTGAAAGAAGCTCGAACATGGATGAGAAGGTTGTCTGTACATCAGTATAAAAGGAGGTGAATCTGAGTAGCCTTTGGCAATAGGAAGAGAAAGAAATGACCAAACTTTTACATGTAAAGATACAGGTCAAGAAGACAAAGATTGATGCTCTGTTTGACACAAGATCACAGGTGAATCTCATTGCAGTAGAACTGGTTAAGAAGTTTGGGTTGGAAGTTCGTGATCATCCAAACCCATATTTGGTGGGATGGGTACATAAGGATGGAGAGCTGAAGGTAACAAAACAATGCAAACTTATATTTTCTATCAGTGTTGATTTTTTTGATGAAGTAGATTTGGATGTGGTTCCCCTTCATGCATGTACAGTCGTGTTTGGGAGTCCATATATGTACATGCATGATACAATATTCATGAGGATAGCTAGCCAATACTGACTAATTAAGGATGGAAAATCGTTCATCATCAACGCGAATAAAGGAAAGTCAAAACATTTCACTAGTAAGTGCCAATGAGGTCAAGAAATTGATTAGTTCCAGCAAGAAGTATGTTTGATTGTTTTTAAGACAAGGCCACTCTGTAGATGAGTTAATAAGAGGCAAGGAATCCCTAGAGGGGTGTACTAAGAAACAAAGACAACAATTGGAGGAGTTGTTACAGGCATGCAGGGACATGTTCTAAGAGCCTAAAGGGTTACCCCCTAAGAGAGAAGTGGAACACGAGATCCAACTATTTCCAGACTCCCTAATGCCAAATATTGGGCTAAATAGGAAGTCTATTATAAAATCAAGTGAGGTGAAGAAATAGTTGCAACAACTACTGGAACATGGTGTCATTCAATTGAGTACATCACCATGTGGGTCACCCATCATCATTGTGCCAAAGACAGATGGGACTTGGAGGATGTGTATAGATTACATGGCATTGAATAAAATCATGCTCAAGAACAAATACCCCTTGCCCAAGACAGGCGATCTTTTAGATTAGTTGCAACAAGCAAAGTATTTCATCAAGCTGGAATTCAAGTCTGGATATCACCAAGTTCAATTTAAAGAAGAAGATACATGGAGGACTACCTTCAAAACTAGGCAAGGTTTGTATGAGTGGTTAGTTATGCCATTTTGCCTATGTATGCACCAACTACATTTATGAGATTAATAAATGATATACTACGCCATTTTATAGATTCATTTATTATTGTCTATTTGGATGATATACTGGTATATAGTGCAACTTGGGAGGAGCATATTTAACATTTGACTTAGGTGCTGGAATCATTAAACAAGCACCAACTGCTAGCAAATATCAAGAAGTGTGAGTTTGCAAAATAGTCCTTGGTGTATTTGGGGTATGTGATCGGTGGAGGAGAATTGAAGATAAATGCTTCCAAGATGGAGGCCATCATGAAATGGTTGGTGCCTACTAATCTTACAGATGTTAGGAGTTTCATTCAGGCAACACAATACTTGAGGAAATTCATAGCCTTGTTTTCAATGGTAGCAGCACTGCTCCATGCTATAACATCAAGTGGTAAGAGTTTCTAGTGGAGAAAAAGGTCAGCAGAAGGCTTTTGATGAGTTAATGAAGAATATTAGTGAAGCATAAGTTCTAGCATTACCAAACTTGCAGGGGCCCTTTAAAGTGGAGACATATGCATGTGGGTATGTTGTGGGAGCTGTCTTGATGCAGGGAGGAAGACCTGTATGTTACCATTCTGAAGTTTTTCATGGGCTAGTGCTTAACTACCCTACATAGAAAATTTTAGGGGCGAATGTTCGCCCTTTGGCGAAATTAAGGGGTTTTAAATTTCTAGTGGGCGAATATTTTGTATCATCTTACATTTTTACAAATCACCTTAAATAGCCCACCTTATTTTAAGGGGGAGGGTAAAAAAGGTAAATTTAGCCCTTGAAATTAAGAGTTAGAACCTTCCATTCGCCCACTTTCAAGAATAGGTTTTATTTAAGTGAATCCATTCGCCCATTTTTAAGAATAGGTTTTACTTAAGTGAATACTATGGGCCAAATACCATATTTACAAAAGAGGTATGGTAAATTAATAAAAATATAAATAAATAAGAAGTATGGTAAATAAATAAAACAATTTTTATATTTACTCCTTAAGTCACCTTATATATATGCAAGGGTAAATAAAAATATAAGTAAAGTGGAGGTATGTTAAATAAATAAAACGTTTTTTTATACTTACTCAAAAGGTAT
>APFE031153717.1:15023-26400 GCA_000404065.3 Pinus taeda | reverse complement strand
ATCTCAAACAAAAGTGTTCAATGGTAGAGCACATTGAGGACTTTAAAAAATTGAATATAAGGGAAAATGATATTCGAGAGAAGCAGAGGATTGATGTCTCCATAGGGACTTTAAAGGATAACATTCAACATGAGGTTCATCTTTGGGAACCTGATCCATTGGAGAGGGCATTCAGGTTGGTTAGAAAAGTGGAAAGAAAAATTATGGAAACAAGGAAGTCTACCCCTCACAACTATAAAGATGGAAGTGTTGTTTTTCCTAGCCTTCCACAACCTACAAGGTTGATACCACAACAATTGGAAGAAAAAGGAGCAAAAGGGCTTTGTTACAATTGTGATAACAAATACACTAAAGGTCATAAGATTGTTGAGAATAAATTATTTTACATAGATTATGAAGAGGAGGAAGAAAAGCATTAAGAAACATCAAAAGAAGAGGATATACACCAGGAACCAACCCCAAAGAAAGAAGAAATAAATCCGACCATATCTTGTATTGTAATGGCAAGAATTACCACTCCTCAAACTCTCAAGATAGAAGGACATATCAAGAAGAATAAGGTTCAAGAAGTGAAATATCAAGAAGAAATGTATCAAGAGGCATCAAAAGAAAAGGATACTCACTAGGAACCAACCCCAGAGAAAGAAGAAATGGATCCAACCATATCTTGTAATGCATTGGTCAGAATTACCACTCCTCAAACTATAAACATAGAAGGACATATCAATAATAAAAAGGTAATAGTTTTTCTTGATTCAGGTAGTACCCATAATTTTATTCATTATAAGATATCCAAGGAATTGAATTGCTTCCAATATCTAGCACCAGAATTTCAAGTGATGGTTGCAAGTGGAGGAACCATAAATTGCTCTAGAAAGTGCCATCATATCAAGCTATCCATGGGAGAATATATATTGAATAGCCCAATTATTTCCATTCCAATGGGTGGTGCTGATGTTTTACTATGTGTCAAATGGCTACAATCTTTGGGTATGATAGTTTTTAATTTTCAAGAACTTTTCTTGAAATTTTTTTGGGAAGGAAAGGAAGTTGAATTGAGGGGTATCGAAGGGAAACCTGGAAAGATAATCAACTCTAATAGCTTGAAAAAGCTTCTAAATAAAGAAAAACGGGGTGTAATTGCACAATTATGTTCACTAGAGGATCCCACATCAAAATCATGTATTTCTCCAGATCTCCAAAACGTTTTGGACAATAATTCCAAGGTATTTGAGACTCCCAAAGGTCTCCCATGTATTCGTGATCATGGTCATGCTATTCATTTGATTCCAGGAAGTGTTACTCCAAACATCAAGCCTTATAGATATCGTTATGCCTAAAGGAGTGAAATTGAACATATGGTTATAGAAATGGTAGAGGTTGGTATAATTATCCAACAAAAATTGATAAACAAAGCAAGAGATGAATGGAAGAATGGTGAAGCAGGGTGGGAACTCATTCAAAAGTTGCCGAAGATCCCAGATCCAACAATATTGCTAGAACTTGACAAGGAAGGAAAAATCATATTGGAACTTGAAGCATTCACAACTACAAAATCGATCAATTTCAGAGTGTCTCATCAAGTGGAAGAACTTACCCGATGAAGATTCCACATGGAAGGATGAGGATTTTATACAGAAGCATCAAGAACTACTCAAGCGTTGAGGACAACACTTTTTTAAGGAGAGGGACATGTTAGGTCCCTATACTACTAGTGTAACCCCTTATTTTTATTAGTACAACCCCCTTATTATATTGTTGTGACATGTAGTCCCCATATTATTATTATTGTGCCTCATAGAAGCCCACTATTATTATTATTGTGCCCTTAGATTATTATTGTTATGTCGGCTCTGATTATATTATAACCCCTTAGACTCCTATATATAGAAAGGAGGTCTTGTCATTTGTATCATTCAAGAATTGTTCATTTGTGTAATGTAAAGGAGGTTGCCCCCTCGAAGAGGCTAAATTCTAAGGCATTGATCTATCTTTTCTATCTTTTTTTGAGCTAGTTTCATAACAACATCACCATGTGGGTCACCCATCATCATTATGCCAAAGAAGGATAGGACTTGGAGGATGTGTATAGATTACAGGGCGTTGAATAAAATCATGCTCAAGAATAGATACCCCTTGCCCAAGATAAACAATTTGCTAGATCAGTTGCAACAAGAAAAGTATTTCACCAAGTTGGACTTGAAGTTTGGATATCACCAGGTTAGATTTAAAAAAGAAGATACATGGAAGATCGCCTTCAAAACTAGGCAAGGTTTGTATGAGTGGTTAGTTATGCCATCTTTCCTATGTAATGCACCAACTACATTTATGAGATTAATGAATGATATACTTCACCCTTTAATAGATCCATTTTTTATTGTCTATTTGGATGTATATAGTGCACCCTGGGAGGAGCATATTTAAAATTTGACGCAGGTGCTGGAGACATTAAAGAAGCACCAACTGTTAGCAAATATTAAGAAGTGTGAGTTTGCACAACAATCCTTGGTGTATTTGGGATATGTGATCGGTGGAGGAGAATTAAAGATATATCCTTCCAAGATGGAGGCCATCATGAAATGACCGGTGCCTACTAATGTTACTGAGGTTAGGAGTTTCATTGGGGAAACAAAATACCTATGGAAATTCATAGCCTCACTTTCAGCAGTAGTAGCATTACTTCATGCTATAACAACAAGTGGAAAGAGTTTCCAGTGGGGAAAATGTCAACAAAAGGCTTTCGATGAGTTAAAGAAGAAGATCAATGAAGCATGAGTTCTAGCATTACCAAACTTGCAGGGGCCCTTTGAGGTGGAGACAGATGCGAGTGGGTATGCTATGGGAGTTGTCTTGATGCAGGGAGGAAGGCCTGTATGTTACCATTATGAAGTTTTTCATGGGGCAATGCTTAGCTACCTTACCTATGATAAGGATATATATGCCGTGGTGCAAGATGTGAAGAAGTGGAAGGACTATATTATGTGTAAGGAGATAGTAAACCACATAGATCACCAGTTATTATAGTACTTGCACGCCTAGAGTAAGCTACAATAGACCATGCATTACAAATGGGTGGATTTTTGCATCAGTTTCATTGGTGATCAAGTATAAGAAGGGAAGAACAAACAAGTTGGCCGATATACTTTTAAGGCCACGGACATCAAATATTATAGATTTGGGGACTCTTATGCACATGGAGCCATTCACTAATGATGCATACAGAGAGGCATATTTAGAAGATGAGGACTTCAATGAGGTGTATCAGCAGTTGCAGAGTGAGAGTCATGTGCATGATGGCGACAACACCATTGACTACCATCTCCAAGATGGGTTCCTCTACAGGTTAGATGTGCTATGTGTTCCTAAAGGTGAGCGTTTGCGTCTAATTAGAGATGCTCACACCTCCAAGGTTGCATGGCACTTTGGTGTAGGGAAGACCATGGCTAACTTGTAGAGGTATGTGTATTGGCCCAAGATGCAAGAGCAGGTAGCTAGGTTCATAAGAGGATGCATGCTTTGTTGTAGTAGCAAGCCTAGTGACAGGAAAAATGATCTATATCATCCCTTACCTATACCTACTTGTCCTTGGGAAATCATTTCCATGGACTTTGTGGGAGGTTTATCGACAACCAGGAAGGGACATGACTACCTGTTCATGGTAGTTGACAAGTTAAACAAGATGTGTGTTCTAATGCCCTATAAAATGACCATCAACGGACAAGAAGCAACACACTTTTTCTTTGGACAGGTCTGGGTACACTTTGGAATACTAAGGAGCATCATTTTAGACAGGGATACAATATTTCTCAGTGCATTCTGGACTACATTGTGGGAGAAGATGGACATGAAGTTGAAGAGATCTACAACATTCCATCCATAAACAGATGGGAGACATAAGTAGTCAACAATATTTTGGTACAACTTATTAGGGGTTACAACCAGAAGCATCTGAAGAGCTAGGATGAAAATCTGGTATATATACAACATTCATATAACAAAGCAGTCCACACTTCTACATGAAAGTGCCCCTTTGAAACTTGTTTTGGATATATGTCATCTTCACCTTTGGATATTGCACATGGGTAGCAAGGAGGAGTGAAGGAAGATCTTATATGAGATGCTTTGATGGTTGGAAAATTTATAGAGAAGATCAGGAAAATCCATCTACATGTGCAAGAAACACTATAGAAGTCATAGGTGAAGTATAAGACCAGGCATGATTAGAACATAATAGAGAAATCATTCAAGGTGGGAGACAAAGTATGGCTATAGTTAAACAAGGAGAGGTTGCAAGGGCCTGGTGAGAAAATCAAGGTTCTAAGATATGACCCCTTTGAGATACTGGAAAAGGTGGGTGACAATTCCTATCAACTCAGTTTACCACCATATATGTGCATTTACTCAGTTGTAAATGTAGATAATTTGAAACTGTATGAGCCTTCCATGCTAGATCGGGAAGAAGAACATGTCCTACCTTTTGTGGAGGATTTGGCACCAGACGCTTAGGCAGAGTTGACAAAAGATACAATTTTGTAGAAGAGGTCTAGAACTACAAGACAAGGGAAACAAGACCTTTGGTAGATTGGGTTGAAGGGACAACTTCTAAAAAAAACTAAATCGTACATCAGAGAGAAGATGGAGGAAACATTTCCTCACCTCTTAGTAAATGATTTTGGGAACCAAAAGCATCCCAAAATGGGGAGGTGTGATTTGGAGTGGAAAAAGTGGAGGAATTAGCTCATGACACCATTTTTACTAACGGGACCCAGTTTGGAAAAACGAGGTCCGAAACCTTCCAAGAGCGTTTTGAGGCTTCAAACAACATTTTTTGGGGGTAAAATTTTTCCCCATAGTGGTGCACCTTTTAATTCCATTCGACACACAAAAATATTTCCAATGACGTAAGAATCACGTCAAGCAGAGTTTGTAAGAAAAAGTTATGCCACTCAGAAATTGACCTTCCTGTTTTCACACCTATACTTCTTGAGGATGCCACACCAGCCCCCATTATTCATGTAAAAGTGGATATCCATGTGTTTATGATGTAAAAAGACTCTAGAAGAGTCTATTTTGTAACTCTAGTTGAAAGTTGATGTAGTCAAACTTAACCACTAGTAGGCTATCGGGCTATGTTATAACTGGGCCACTAGAAGGAAGAGACATTCCATTCTTTCAAGAGAATTTAGTTCCATAGCTGACAAAAGATAGCTAGGAAAGGTAGGAGGTAGAGCACACAGAGAGGATCTATGCACTGTAGTAGCCCACGAGTCACAAACATTACTTCATTGTACCTGCAACCATATTTCCAAATAGAGAAAGGGAGCGAAGCGACCTCACCTTCCAGCTAGGTTTTCTCCTGAAAGAGTTTCCCAGAGAGCATATCTTGTGTCTTATGTGTGTGTGAGCTTGTTTGATTCATTCTCTACTTTTATGCATAATTTATATTCATATGCATGCACTATTACAACAAAATCTACAAATCTAGAAATTAAATAAATTTGTAATAGTGTAGAATCTTAGATTTTTTAATATAATATTATCAAATTTGTTGTGATGAACTATCCAGTGGAACATCCACAACAACTTACCAATCAGTCTTCATTTAAACAATTTTTAATATTTTGTTATTAATGAATTGAAGTTTAGTTTTCACTGTAGCTCCATGTTTCTGTTCAAATCTGTATTTCATTTCATTCTTGAATAAATTTGGATTTGTGGTATCAGAGTAGTCTGCTCTTTCTTTATTTTTCTATGCATGTCCCCAACGAGGTTGGGGTATAAGGAGTTAAGGCTTAAAATGGTTGAACCTTTGCAAGACTAGCCTTTTCGACCTTGATGGCCTCCCATGGCAGAAGAAAATAAAGATGAGGGAGCAGGAGATCCTTTCAAAATATTTCTCAAAGAAGACCTCAAGCGACAAAGGAAAGAGATAATGGACAACTTTTCCCAGATCCTTTGGCTGATGACCATAGGTGACTCATCATCATCTAATAGCCACCTTAGAGGTGCCACTCACTTTAAGGTACAAGTCAATTTTGACATTATCATATTTGAAGGCCAGATAGATGTAAATTCCATAGATAAATGGTTAAATCTATTGGAAGGATATTTTTCAGTTCATGATTTTTCCAATAGGGAAAACATTACTTTTGCATTGCTTAAAGCCGCGCCCCACATCAAGGACTAGCGAGAAACCTAATGTGAGTAGAGGGATGAGAGGGAACCCTCATTGCTTTTGGCCACACCCACTTGGAATTATTTCTTAGACACCATCAAGGAACAATATTACCTTGTCAGGAGCTATGAAGATATGTACATAAAATGGACCACACTGCGGTAGGGAAGGGACCAAGATGTGCCATACGTCACAAATATTTTTCATATCCTTTGCATGAAGGTGGGTATCAAGTATTATGAGTAGCATATGGTACTCAAGTACCACAACTCTCTACATAAATACATCTAGGATGAGATGAAGTTCCTAGAAATATTCTCGCTTGTTGCCACCTATCGATACATAGTTAAGATAGAACAAAAATTTAAATAGAAGAAGCGAGACTTTGGATATGTGAATCTGAAGCAAGGTAAAGGAGCCTCGAAACCATAAAACAAAGGACAAAGCCATGGCATGGTGACCCAGAACAACCCATTGAATCCGCAAGCAAAGAACACCACCACGAAGACAAAGAAGGATATAAGAAAGTGGTGTGAGTTCCATAAGAGCCCCACTTACAACACAAGTGAGTGTTGAGCCAAGTAGCCACTGGTGGTCAAGTTGAAGGCTTTAAAATAAGATGTATGTTCTGACTCTGAGTTAGAACCAAACAAGGGGAATGAAAAAGGGAAGCAGATTACTGATGCAAAGCCCAATGCCACCATTGCAATCACCAATATCTAGAATATTGAGCTCGAAGATCTAGAGGAAGGGTAGCGTATCTTCCACTCACAAATGTGGGTGTAGGGTAACTGCTACAATTCATTGCTAACAACCAGAGCGAAAAGAACCTCATTTGAATAAAGGTCGTTAAGTGGTTGTGCCTATTGACCACATCACACTCACAACCATACAGCATTGGGTGGCTCCATCAAGGATGAGATCTTCATGTCGGCTAACCATGCCATCTTACCTACAACATCAAACCTTTAGAGACGAGGTACCATGTGACATTTATCCTATTGAAGTTTATGAAGTATTATTAGGCCAACCATACTTATGGAAGCGTCACGTTGTGTATGAGTCAAGGTCTTGCACTATTATTATTACTTTTGGAAGTAAGTTTTACATGATACCAGAGGTAGCCCTGCCTACAACCATCTCTTTCATCTCTGCTAAGAAATGCAGTATGATCATCTCACAGACCAAGAAATTTGTTTTGTTTTTTATTTTTTCTCAAAGCAAGAGGAAGATCGTGGCCACAACCATGTACCTTGTAAAGGGTTCAACCACACAATAGAAGTAGGTGGATAAGGTCATGGAAGAATATAGAGACATCTTCTCCTCGCCCACAGGGGTACCTTTGCACTGTCAAGTCAAGAATTCAAATGATATGAATCCTGAAGCACCTCTACCCAGTGGGTCAATCTACCAGTTATTTATTATGGAAAATGAAGAAATCAAGCGGTAGATAGGGGGGTTGCTGCAAAAGGGCACATCTGACCAAGTTTCTCACCTTGTGGGAGCCTGATTATACTTGTACAAAATAAGGATGGGTTCTCGAGACTCTGCATTGATTATTGAGCATTATATAAAATCATTGTCAGGAACAAGTATCTAATGCAACGAATTAATGACCTTCTTGACCAACTAAAAGGGGTCAAGTATTTCAGTAAGATCAATTTAAATTCTGATTATCACCAAGTTCCAATAGAACCAACAAATGTATGGAAGACCATCCTCAAATCCAAGGAAGGCCTTTTGAGTGGTTGGTCATGCCTTTCAGGTTGACAAATTCCCCTGCAACTTTTATGAGGCTAATGGATGACATATTACAACCCTTTACCAACTCGTTCATGGTTGTATATCTATATGACATCCTCATCTTCAATAAGAGTTGGGAAGAGCACTTAAACCACGTTAGGCGGGTCCTTCAAACCTTGCGACCACACAAACTATGTTCCAACTTAGAGAAATGCACATTTGGCATGAGCTAGGTTCAATATGTGGGTTACACCATTGACAAGCAAGGTGTGCATGTGGATCTAGCTAAGATCCAAGTCATTTGAGATTTCCCAATCTTGACCACTCTAACAAACCTTTGCAGCCTTTTAGGCCTTGCCAATTTTTATCAGAGGTTCATGTTGGGATTATCTCATATCACTTGGCCTTTGAATCAAGTTACCAAGGGTGGAGTGGAAGCAAATTTTTTCTGGTCCAAGTCCCAACATAAGGAATTTGTTAAACTGAAGCACTAGTACTCACATTACTAGACCAACAACAACCATTTGACATTGAGACAGACATCTCTGACTATGTTATTGGTGCAGTTCTAACCAAACAAGGGTATACGATGGCCTATCAAGTGAGACACTTTTCGACACAATTCAGAAATACCCCACCTATTATAAGGATATTTATTCCATCATGCAGACTTGCTAACAATGGAAACATTACATTCTAGGGAAGGAGACATTCATCAATACAGATCACCAACTCTTGTAGTTTATACAGACCCAAGGGAAGTTGTAGAATGATTGTCATCATAAGTGGTCCACATATCTGCAACAATTCACTTTGAATATTAAATTCAAGAAGGGAAACACCAATCATGTTGAAAATTTTCTTAGTCAACCACCAGTTGCAACACTGACCACTTTTCTCAACTCTTGTGGCCACGAGAACTCTAGATGGTCGAAACTATATAAAAATGATCTTGAGTTTTCCACCACATACCAGATGTTAGTGGATAGCAAACAAGTTCCACACTTCCACCTTCAGAATGAATTATTATGCCACTCGAGCCACCTTTTTGTTCCTTCAAGTGAGCGTGCCAAGCTGATTTTGGAGGCATACTACAGTCAATCCGCATGACACTTTGGTGTACAAAAAAATGTAGCCATACTACAAAAGTATTTTTATTGGCCAAATCTATGATAGGATGTTGGAAAATCCAAAATATCTTGCATTGTCTTTGCCATTGCCAATCCAACTATTAAGAAGCAAGGCTTGTATACTCCTCTGCCTACTCCTAGCTATCCCTAAGAATCCATCTCCATGGACTACATGTATGACCTAACTTCTACCTAGCATGACAATGAATGTGTATTTGTGGTTGTCGACATATTTTCTAACATGGCCATATTGGCTGCGAGCAAGAAGAGTATCACAACAAAGGCCACTTCCAAAATCTTTTTTGAATGATTTTGGCTACATTTTGGGATCTCATAGACCATTATATCAGATAAGGATAGCATGTTCCTAAGCACATTTTGTTGAAAATGGCAACAAGAAATGCTAAAAATAGAAATGCTAAAAATAGCATTTCTATAAATAGCATTTCAGGTACCAGTGTTGGATATAGGAACACGAAATGAAAAAATGGAAATGCTAAAAATAACATTGCTATAAATAGTATTTTGGGATAGATTCCAATTTTAGTTAGTCCCTGAACTAAAATTGAGAACTAAAATTCGAATTTGATCTTAGTAGCTGTTTGTAAAATAATTAATTAATTCATCTTGAGTTAATTAGTTGTAGAAAATCAAACATGAAGTCTATGTGAAGACATGCAACAATTTCTCCCTTGATTGAGGAAGTTACCCCTTGATTAAAGGAGATTAGAATGAGTTGTACTTTGTGTTGTAATTAGTTAGCTCAGTTAACTGAGTTAAGTCTAGTTAAATTAGTTCCAACAGTTTGTAGAATTAATTGTGAGTTCAGTTAGTTAATGCATGCATGCATGTATTTGCTGCACTTTAGATAACTGAGTATTCTCTCATAAATAACTCATGCATGTAAGTTCAGTCAGAGACCCAGTTGAGATCAGAGGATGGGATAGTGTACTATCAGTTGGAAGATTTTTTCATATATAGGAAACTCATCCATGCAGAAGGAATTATCTCCTTCAACATTGAACATTTACTTTTGAGTTTAGTGAGCAGTGTGAGAGGTGAATTTACACAGATGGCAGCATTGGACCCCAGGAGAAACTACGTAAGGAAATAGGAGGCTTGGAGGGTAGAGGAGAAGGTTTGTGAGAAGCCTTTGACTATCTATGAGCAGCAGAGGGATTGTACTAAGAGCTGGATAGCTTGTTAGCTATTAGCTTTGTGTAATCTAGACATATTTCCACTTGTATGATAATACATAGATTGAGGTTTTTAGCTGAGGCTTTCCCCAGAGTATTCTCCCATGTTCACGTGTGATTGCTTTCTCATTCTTTGTTATATGTGTTCTATTTGATCTTGCTCAAAATAGATTAAGCTTCTGCAAGTTTGTTTGTAGAAGTATATCAAGTATTTTGCTTTAGTATATTGCATTATCAGGTGATCTACAGTGGGAAATTTCTACATGGTATCAGAGCGAGGTTTTGTAGAGAAAGTTCTACATGGTATCAGAGAAAAGGTGATCAAAGTGGAGAACATTATATAAATAAGGGAGAAGTTCCAAGTTTGAAATTCCTGATTATAGAATTGGAATTCTTATCACATCTCAAATTTCACCAATGGTGTTCAACGGTTTAAGACTCGAGTATGCCTTTGATGGCAGCTCAAAATATATAGCTTGGAAGTATCGCATGGAAGCAGTATTAGAGGAAAACGATTTGAAGGACTTCATTGATCAAGAAGTCCCTAAGCTAGCAACAACTAATGCTACAAAATTGGTGGAATGGAAGAAATGTGTGGCTAGAGAGAGGGGAATCCTCTTGGAGGGAGTTCAAGACCACATTTTCTCGAGCCTCCATGGGAAGGAGACACTGATTTCAATTTGGAAAACATTGAAAGATCTATATTAGAACAAAAACAATCATAGGAAGCTGGCGCTAAAAGACAAGCTTCGGAAATTCAAGTGTGAAAAGGACGACACGATCTCTACATATCTGAACAAGCTCACCACCTATAGGGATGAGCTTGGAAGTGTAGGGATCACAACAACTGATGATGACATGGTGAGTATTGCACTCCTCAGTCTTCCTAAGAGCTGACATAGCTACCAAGACTCGGTAAATGGAAGAGAGAAATTTCCAGATTGGGAACGATTTTGGTTAGATCTGATGTAGGAGTATATAATGAGAAGCATCAAAGATGGTTCTTCATCCAAGGAGGATGAAGAAAAGTGTGCCTTAGCGAGTAAGGTAAAGAAAGGGAAGAAGAAGGATTCTCATCCGAAATCAAGTTCTTCCTATGGTGGGAAGAAGTTTGACAAATTGAAAGTGTGATG
>APFE031153717.1:0-11540 GCA_000404065.3 Pinus taeda | reverse complement strand
CCATAAATGCAATTCTCACAGAAGTCCAAATCAACATTCTTCAAACCCGACAACAAATTCCTTGAGTGAAGAATCTTCATCCCCTTTTTATTCATGTGTCCAAGCCTATGATGCCATAATGCTGTATATGCTCCTTTGGAAGTTAAAGCATTAACAGAGTTAGAAATACCATTGCATAAATACACGTACCAACCTTTTCGCCCTTTGCTATTGCCAGGGCTCCTTTGGTGACCTTCCAAGCTTTATTTGTGAAAGTTGTCACACAACCTTCACTGCCTAACTACCCTATTGAAATCAGATTTTGCTTTAGATTTGGAACATGCCTTACCTCCTTTAGTATCCATTGGTTTCCATTCTGCTATTTTACAAGAACCTTACCCATTCCAACAATTTTATAGGGTTTATCATCACCCAAATGAACTTGTCCAAAATATCCTTGTACATAATCATGAAAGTATTTCTTATTAGGTGTGGCATGGAATGAGGCCCCTGAATCTACCACCCAGGAATCAGTAATATTTTCGAAAGAAAGAATCAAAGCATCTTTTAACAGCTCACCTATCACATTTGCTTCATGACTGTTTTCTTGCTGTGCATCTCCTTCTTTTCCCTTCCGAGATCTACAGTATTTCTTTAGGTGTCCTTTCTTTCCACATTTCTAGCACACTATCTCCGATTTGGACTTGGATCTGCCTTTCCTTGATTTACTGTGATATCCTGAGCTCTTTCCTCTTTCCGTTTTTCTTCCCCTAGACTCTACACTCAAAGCATTACTCGATGTCTCACCGGAGCTTTTCTATTGCATTTCCTTGCTAAGGATAGCACCGACAACATCATCAAACTTTAAAGTACTAGATCCAAAAACAGAGTTACTAATGGCCATTACTAAACCATTCCAACATTCTGGTAATGAGCACAAGAATAACAGAGCTCTAACGTCATCATCAAAGTTTACCCCTACAGAACATAACTGACTTGTAACAATATTAAAATCATTTAAATGGTCTACAACAGATCCACCTTCCGACATCTTCATATTAAATAACCATTTCATAAGAAATACCTTGTTTGAGGCTGAGGGTTTTTCGTATAGTTTATCCAATGCCTTAATCAAACCCTCTGTTGTTGTTTCCTTTGAAATGTTGAAGGCAATTGATGCTGCGAGGCACAAGGCACAACTGTACTGTTTCGAGTGCCTTTCTATTGAGAAGGTTGCATTCTTCATCTGTCATACCTGTCGACATCTTTGTTTTTCCACCCATTGATAGGTATAGATATTTCTGATACAGATAATCTTCCATCTACATCTTCCACAGCGAGAAGTTTTGGCCATTAAATTTCTCGACCCTAAACTTACCATCTTCCGCCATTGCTCCCACTCGAATGAGGAACCCTTCTTTCGTGCCAGTTTATCAGCCAAATAGACCTTCGGCTCTGATACCAGTTGTTAGAAAATTATATATTATGAAGCAATGGAACACATATAATATTGCAGAAATATAAACACAGAAAACACATAAAACAAGAGAGACATAGATATACGTGGTTCACCCAGTTTGGGCTACGTCCACCCTGAACAGCTAGTCCTTCCTTTCTATTATCCAGCAAAATGAAGAGACACAACCTACAACAGATCCGCTGTAATATCCTTTGTTTCCTTTCACAGTCTCACCTCTCTACTTCTCGCTCGAAAAATACACATCTATATCATAGCCTCAATACAATGCCCGCATACAGAGAGAGGGGTTGCCTTCTAGGGAAAAAAACCCCAAACTAAACATAAGTTCTACCGTCAGATCATACGCCTAATGAATGGCCCAGATTGACTAGAAATTAGTATACTTTTACAAGGCAATTTTACATGTGTTTTTAGTTTCAGGGCGCTGCCCCCAAATCCCCACTGGGGGACTGCTGGTCCCCAGACCCCCCAGTTAGGGGGGATCGGCCCCTCTGCGTGGAGGGGTGTGTAATCTTCCTGGGGTATACATCCAGCTAAAACAAAGACCTTTGAACAATCATGCTCCATACTTAACAAGGTGGGCCATTTTGCTACAAATTGTCCACTGAAGAAATCCAAGAAGGGATCCAAGGAAGGATTAGAAGGTGAGGCACTGGCCTCATAGTTCGAATTGGATTTCACCCTCATCGCATGCATGGTTTCATCGATGGTGGGATGTGGTTGGTTTCTTAATAGTGGAGCTTCATTCCACTAACCGGCGATAAGAGTTTGTTCAATACCTTGGAGGAGAATGATCTCCAGATACTCATAGAGATGGGTAATGATGAAAAGTATAGTGTCTCAGGAGTAGGCACAATTGTTTTTAAGAAGGAGCATGGGGCTTTCATTACCTTAACAGATGTGAATTATGTGCCAGGACTGAGGAAAAACTTGGTATCGATCGCAATGCTGGAAGACAGAGGCTATGATGTAGTCTTCAGTAAGGGAAAGGTTTTCCTTAGACACATCACCATGAGATAGGTGAAGTAGATCATTTCACGAGTCAAGAACCTGTATGCTCTTGAGGTTCAAGATGCATGCAAAGCCTTGAGGAGTAAGGCAACTGTTGGAGACTTGGTGGTTGAGAGGGAGAGTACATTACCTCTCGACATGCAGCGCCAGAAAAATTCTCAAAAAATTATGGAGGAGCCACAATTGGTGAAGCAGTTTCAGGAGGTTGTGGAGCAGCCACAACTAGAGAAGCCAAGTAGAGACTGAGTGGAGGCATCCACTCATGTAGAGACCTCTAGTAGTGGAAAATTTCAAGCCAAGTGGGCAGAGGGATCACATGCATCCATACCTCCAGGTCGGAGATGGGGAGATGTGGAGTGACAGTCCCAAGAAGGCTGGAATAGGGGTAGGATCATTGAGGTACCCAACCTCTTTGATTAGACCTTGCTACGCGAGCCCTAGAGTAGCAGGACTGGCTGAATGGGTAGAGACATATGTGGATGGAGCGGCAGAGAGAGCTACAGTGCAAGAATCCCAAGACAGTGTAGAGCTAGCAAGTTGCAACAATGCGAGAGGCACTAGAATGTTGCACTAGTGCAGGATGGAATAGAGAAGTGTGCAACGGTGCGAGATGAATGGAGTGTTGCTGTAGCTTAGAAGTCACAAAGGGAGCACCTGTTAGTGGCAAAGGAAGCTTCAACATCAGAGGATGTTTCTAGCCCAACAAGGAGGTCAGTTGGGAGATTTTTTTTGTTTCTAGAGTTGTTGGAGCAACAACACTTGGGAGAAGTGTTGCATGCAGAACATTCCAAAGGTTCAAGATTGGGTTTGAGTTGAATGCCTTTCTTTTTGAGAGGGAGTGTTGAAAATGGCAACAAGAAATGATAAAAATAGAAATGCTAGAAATATCATTGCTATAAATAACATTTCAGGTACCAATGTTGGATATAGAAACAAGGAATGAAAAAATGGAAATGCTAAAAATAACATTGCTATAAATAGTATTTCAAGATAGATTCAAATTTTAGTTAGTCCCTGAACTAAAATTGAGAATTAAAATTCGAATTTGATCTTAGCAGCTGTTTATAAAATAATTAATTAATTCATCTTGAGTTAATTAGTTGTAGAAAATCAAACATGAAGTCTATGTGAAGACATGCAACAGTTTCTCCATTGTTGAGGAAGTTATCCCTTGATTAAAGGAGATCACGATGAGTTGTACTTTGAGTTGTAATTAGTTAGCTCAATTAACTGAGTTAAGTCTAGTTAGATTAGTTCCAACAGTTTGTGGAATTAATTGTGAGTTCAGTTAGTTAATGCATGCATGCATGTAATTGCTGCACTTCAGATAACTTAATATTCTCTCATAAATAACTCATGCATGTCAATTCAGTCAGAGACCCATTTGAGATCAAAGGATGGGACAATGTACTATCAATTGGGGGATTTTTTCCTATATTGGAAAATCATCCATGTAGAAGGAATTATCTCCTTCAGCATTACGTAGTTACTTCTGAGTTTAGTGAGCAGTGTGAGAGGTGAATTCACACAGGTGGCAGCATTGGACCCCAGGAGAAACTGCGCAAGGAAATAGGAGGCTTGGAGGGTAGAGGAGATGGTTTGTGAGAAGCCTTTGGCTGTCTATGAGTAGTAGAGGGATTGTACTGAGAGCTGGATAGCTTGTAAGCTAAATCTTTGTGCAATCCAAACATATTTCCACTTGTATGATAATACAGAGATTGGGGTTTTTAGCTGAGGCTTTCCCCAGAGTATTCTTCTGTGTTCATGTGTGATTTTTTTCTCATTCTCTGTTATATGTGTTCTATTTGATATTGCTCAAAATCGATTAAGCTTTTGCAAGTTTTTTTGCAGAAGTAGATAAAATATTTTGCTTTAGTATATTGCATTATCAGGTGATATATAGTAGGAATTTCTACACATTTTGATCAATCCTTTGGTCATTGCTAGAAAACAAGCTCACAAAGTCGATTACATTCCACCCCTAGATTGATGGAAAAACAAAGGTTATCAACAAGATTATTGTGCACATACTATGCATGTACAAATCTAAGCATCCATAGACATGGGATGAGAGTCCTCCCTATGTGAAACACTAGATATCTCCATAGCTTGACTGACCACAACCCCTTTGAGGTGGGCCTAGGATTTCAACCATTATGTCCCCTTGATGTTGCATTGCCTTTTGCAACTACACAGGAAGAATATAATCATGTTTAGTCTGAAGCTAATAAAGCCACCAGGTTTGTTAAGCAAATTCAACATATCCTCTAGTAGGTTCATGAAATCTTGGAGAAAGCCAATGCCAAATACAAACAATGACATGATTAGCATCAGGTGTCCCATACGTTTCAGGCTGGTGCAAAAGTTTAGTTAGTCTATAGAAAGGGTGACTTGTTGGAGCCCATCGTAATCTTTGAACACTCGGATACGGGCCTTACATCATCACCAATACTATGGGAGACAATGGTCTCAAGCTTAGTATCCCTCCATTACTTAGCTTGCACCCTGTATTTAATGTGGACCACCTTCGGCCATACTTTCCACCATTGTTGGACACATCAAACATTGTTGAGGAGTTAACATGAATGAAGCTCAACTTGAACTACATTGAACAAGCCATAACTGATTAAATCATGGATGCACAGATCAATAACTCTCACAAACAGAGGATCCAATTATATCGAGTTGTCAAAGCTGGCCAACTCTTGCACTAGGGAAAGTGGCTCCCCAGGGAGTAAGTTCAACAGAAATTTCCCCATTTCATGAAGACACTCGATGCAATGGATAACATTTCTTCCTGGGGGGAGGATTGATCTAGGTCGATATTGTTGGCCACCCACCTATTCCACTTGGATCCCCAACACTATTTCTTTTAGTTT
Source organism: Pinus taeda (assembly GCA_000404065.3). Lineage (NCBI taxonomy): Eukaryota > Viridiplantae > Streptophyta > Pinopsida > Pinales > Pinaceae > Pinus > Pinus taeda. The sequence continues at coordinate 6,191 of APFE031153717.1, read as the reverse complement.
TCTTAATCGTAACACAATTTACTATTTTTGGTATTTTTTCAGGTCGAGAACTTTAGAGCCATTTTGAGGCCCTAAACGATGTTTTTTTGGAAAATGGGAAAACTAAAAAAGTGTGGTAGTGGTTTTCAATCGAAAGTTATATTCCTTAGATATATCTTTCTCACGAGGTACCAGATGTGTCGAATGAAGATCATATGCCAAAGTTATGACCTTGGGAAGTTGGTGTACCAACTAACCCCAATGGGGCCCACAAACTTTTGGCATTGCATCTCCTAGGGATATGATTTTTGATGTTTGGGGTTTTCCCTTGTTTATCAATAATAAAAATGCCTACGATCCTCATTGTAACACAATTTAGAGTCATGTAGCTACCACATTTCTTCTCAAAGATAAGCTATCATTGCTCAAGCTAGTTTATTTCCATTATGCATGTAAACAATTTTCAGTATTTTATTATTAATGAATTGAAGTTTAGTTTTTTCTATAGCTCTGTGTTTTTGTTTAAATATATATTTCATTTCATTCTTTCATAAATCTGGATGAATGGTATCAGAGGGGTTTTCTCTTTCTCTATTTTTCTATGCATGTCCCTAACGAGGTCAGGGTATAAGGAGCTAGAGATTGAATTGGTTGAACCTTTGCAAGGTCAGTGTTGTTAAGTCTGAAAACCTCCCATGGAAGAATAAATGAAAGATAAGGGATAGAGATATCCTTTCAAAGTATTGATCGAAGAATCCCTCAAGTGATAAAGGAACAAGATGATAGAAAACTTTTCCTCTATTCTTTAGTGGATGCCCATGGGCGACACATCTTCATCCAGTAGCCACCCTGGAGGAACCACTCCCTTTAAGGTATAAGTTAACATTGACATTCCCATATTTGAAGGCCAGGCATAGGCAGATGCCGTAGATAAATGGTTAAATTTGTTGGAAGGATAATTTTCATTTCATGATTTTTCCAATAGGGAAAATATTAGTTTTTCATTCCTCAAAGTTGCCCCCTACGTCAAGGACTGGTGGGAAACCTACTATGAGGAAATGGATGAGAGAGAACCTTCACTATTTTCAGTCACACCCACTTGGAATTCTTTTTGAGCACCATCAAGGAACTTACCCTGTTGGGAGCTATGAAGATAAGTACATAAAATGGACCAGACTGTGGCAGGGAAGGGATCAAGACATGTTGGGGTTCATAAATATTTTTCATTCCCTTCAAACGAAGTTGGGTTTCAAGTATTTTAAGTGGAATCTAATACTCAAGTGCTGCAACTATCTACACAAATACATGCAGGATGAGATGGATTCCCTAGACATATCCTTGCTTGGCACCGCCTATCGATACATTGTCAAGATTGAACAAAAATTTAAATACAAGAAGCAAGACTTTGGATTTGCAGATTTGAAGCAAGGGAAAGGATCTCCCAAACCACAAAAAAAGCAAAAAACCAAGGCAATGTGACCCAGGATAATCCACCAAAGCCACAAGCAACGAAAAACACCATGAAGACATAGAAGGGCATAGGAAAGTGGTGTGAGTTCCAAAAGAGCCACACTCACAACACAAGTGAGTGTCAAGCCAAGAAGTCACTGGTGGCTGAGCTAAAGGCTTTCGAGTCAGATGCATGTTTTGACTATGAGTCAAAACCTAGAAAGGGGAATAAAAAGGGGAAGTAGATTATTGATGTGGAGCCCAACGCCACGTTGCCACCACCAAGATCCAGAATATTGAGCTTGAAGATCTAGAGGAAGGGGAGTGTCTCTTCCACTCATAGATGTGGGTGAAGGGGTCACCACTGCAATTCATTGTTGATAATGGGAGCCAAAATAACCTCATCTCAACAAAGTTCATTAAGAATCTGGGCCTCCCAACTACACCACACCCGCAACCATACACTATCGGGTGGCTCCACCAAGGACGATATATTCACATAAGCTAAAAGTGTGATCTTTCCTAGAACATCAAATCCTTCACAGATAAGGTGTTGTGTGACATTTCACCTCTTAAATTTTGTGATGTATTATTAGGCCAAACATACTTGTGGAAGCATTATGCTATATATGAGTTGATGCCTTACACTATTATTGTTAATTTGGGAGGTAAGTTATACATGATCTCGTAGGTAGTCTCGCCTATCGCCAACTCTTTGATATCTACTAAGAAATTCGATTAGATCATCTCCCAGACCAAGAAATTTGTTTTTCTTTTATTCATTCTGAAAGTAAGGGGAATATCATCACCACATCCATGACCCCCGCGAAGGGTTTTACTATGAAGTAGAAGCAGGTGAATAAGGTCATGGAAGAATATAAGGACATCTTCTCCTCGCCCACATGGGTACCTTCACACTGTCAGGTCAAGAAATCGATTGATTTGACTCTTGAAGCACCTCTACCCAATGGGCCAATCTACCATTGCCCTATTATGGAAAATGAAGAAATCAAACAGCAAATCCAGGAGTTGCTGTGTAAATGGCACATCCAACCAAGTTCCTCACTTTGTGGGAGCCCAATTGTACTTTTATAGAAGATGGATAGGATATGGAGACTTTGCATTGATTATTGAGCACTAAATAAAATCTATGTAAGGAACAAGTATCCAATCCCACAGATTGATGACCTTCTTGACTAGCTCAAAGGGGCCAAGTATTTCAGCAAGATCAATTTAAAATATGGTTATCATCAAGCTCCAATACAACCCACATATATATGGAGGGCTGTCTTCAAATCCAAGAAGGGCATTTTTGAGTGGTTAGTATGCATTTCGGGTTGAAAAATGCCCCTGTAACTTTTATGAGGTTGATGGATGACATCTCATGTCCCTTTAACAAATTTTTCGTGGTTTTCTATCTGGATGACATCCTCATCTTCAACGAGAGTTGCAAAGTGCACTTGAAACACATTAGGCATGTCCTTCAAACCTTGTGACAAAACAAACTATGTGCCAACTTAGAGAAAGACACCTTTGGCATGAGCCAGGTCCAATATATGGGTTACATCATTGACGAGCAAAGCATGCATGTGGATCTGACTATGATTGAAGTCATTCAAGATTGGGAAACCCTGACCAATCTAACAGAGCTTTGCAACTTTTTGGGCCTTTCCATTTTTCATTGGAGATTCGTGTTGGGATTCTCTCATATTACCTAGCCTTTGAACCAAGTTACCAAGGGCAAAGAAAAAGGTTTTTATTTATTTATTTATTTTCTGCTTCAAGTTCCAACAAAAGGAGTTTTTTTGAGTTGAAGAAACACCTATGATTTGCACCAATACTCACATTGCCAAAACAACAACACGTATTTGAAATTGAGACAAATGCATCTAACTATTTTATTGGTGCAATTCTCACCTAGCAAGGGCATTCGGTGGCCTATCATAGTGAGGCACTTTCTGACAAAATCCATAAATAACCCACCTATGATAAGGATATGTATTCCATTGTGCAAGATTTTTCTGGAAATGGAAACATTACACTATGAGGAAGGAGACGGTGATCCACACAGATCACCGACCCCTGTAGTTTATATAGACGTAAGGGAATTTGCAAAAAGATCGCCATTGTAATTGGTCCATATATTTGCAACAATTCCATTTTAATATTAAATACAAGAAGGGCAACACCAATCATGTTGTATATTGCCTAAGTCAACTACCGGTTGCAACACTGACCACTATTCTCAACTCTTGTGGCAACAAGATCTCTGGATGGATGCAACTATATAAAAATGATCTAGAGTTCGCCACGACATACTAGATGCTAGTGGAGGGCAAGCAAGTTCTAAGATTCCACCTCTACGATGCATTATTATGCTACCTAGGCCACCTTTGTGTTCCTTCAAGTGAGCATGCCAAGATGATTTGGGAGGCACACTAATGTTAGGTCTATGGTGAAGTAAAATTATAAGTGCGGACACGAACAAATTCCTCTAGCCCAAAGATGGGTCTAGCCACAACATACACATTCTATGGAAGATTTCTTTAGGCTAGAATCAATTAAGAGGGCCTACCTCCTTGTCCACTTATCCGTTTGATGATGTCCTCACTTGCTCGCTCCATCTATCTCTCTCTTCCTTATTCAAGCACCTGAAACAAGTAAAAAACAACAGACAACAAGCATGATAATAAACAAATTGCAATTCAACCTACTTAGCAAGTCAAGAAACATTAAGCCATGAATATATAATATAACAAAACATGTAGGAAATCAATCAATAGTTGCATAGAATAATATCAAAGATAGATTACAACCATTTGTCTTGACGTTGGAGTCCTCCTTTGACAAGACCTAGTTCCCACACACCTGCTAGCATTCCATGATGGCCTCAAGCAACAATATTTTTAAGGCTCTTCCCTTTAGGCTTCACTCCAAACCAAATCACACTTCTCCCTCACATAACTAGATATCTACAACTAGTAATAGCTTGTTGTCTACTCGAAACCAAAATAGCATCAACACTCAACCAAAAAATAGCTTGTGCTTGGGAAGAAGGGAATTTTATATGGGAAAGATGGATGGGAGATGGATCCTCCTCTCATGAGAAAAGGACTTATACCTTGAGGTAGTTCCATCATTATAGGGGAAAGGAGCCCAAACTATCATCGTCGACCCCATCCGGCCAAACCATTTACCAGACTTCTGTTACGAAGCTTCTAGAGCTGGAAGTTTCGACTCCAAATTTAAAATAATTTCCAAAATAGGATCGAAACAACTGGAACACAACTCAATTGCACCTGTCGGCATGAGGGATAGTGCTAATGTCTGCACATCAATGTGGGGAAGATAAGGATCATTAGTGTTGGTCTTGTAAACTGGGCAAAACAGAAGTTTCAGGGGAAATGATGCAAAAGGGAATTGATTTGATCATGAAGAGGGACACAATGGGAGTTTCTTCATGAAGGAAAAGCATGTAGGGTTCACTATAGAGGTACTCTAGGATCAAGGAATGGGGAGTACAGGGACAGTGAAAAAATGATGTGTAATAGATGCCCCCTAAAACGTGAAGGTCGAGCTAGAGTGTGTTGGCATTATGGCTAAAGTGTTGTCCTTGATGGCAACCCATTCAGGTGATAGATCACAGTACTTCAAGTCAGCAGCAGAGATTGATGATCAGCTATCAAATATTGAAGAAAATAAGGGGTACGTAGGTACACCTTACATAAGGTGCATACACGTAGGTCGGTGTTTCATAAAGTGCATACATACCTGCAGTTATCCCGTTCAGGAGGTGCATACCCCCAGTGCACACATTTCAAGGCAAAGAAAAGCACACGTGGGGTTTCTTATGTTTTACACTTGGTTTTTAGTTGACGGTTTTGTGTTATTATGGTGTCGGCCCGTGGTATTAATCCATGATTTAAGGAAGAGCTTTACTATATAAAGCAAAGGAGATCATTTGGCTTAAGTATGTTTTTTGGTTGAATATCTTATGAGGGTAAGATCTGGTCTATATCTAAATAAGGCGAATCTACTGATGGACTAAGATCTCTTCGGCGCATGTTCAGATCTGTAGATCTGACTGTCTGGGTTCTTTCTGAAGTCTTGAAATCATCTATGACCGAAGGTACGCAAGTACAGTGAGAGAAAAGTGCGTACATACGCAGGAACGAATCAGGTGCATCCGTACGCAGGCACAGAAGGGTTTCAGGTGCGCCGGTACGCAGGTATAGAAGGGTTGCAGGTGCGCCCGTACGCAGGCACAGAAGGGTCTCAGGTGCGCTGGTACGCAGGTACAGAAGGGTTGCAGGTGCGCCCGAACGCAGGCACAGAAGGGTTTCAGGTGCAGAGGACCGCAGGCAGTTCAATGGACTCAGAGCGAGGTACACAGGCTAGCAGTTGAGCAGGATGCGTACATAAGCAGGCGAGAAGTTGAGCAGGGTGCGTACTGTAAGTAGGCAAGTAGTTGAGCAGGGTGAGTACTGTAAGCAAGGAAGCAGTTGAGCAGGGTGCTTACATAAGCAGGCGAGCAGTTGAGCAGGGTGCTTACTTCTCTTAAAATCTTTGTTTATCATTGTTGTGTTCTGGGTTTGGTCCTATTATTGTTGATCTGGTTACTACAGTTGACTGGGTGATTCTCTTATACTTGATGATCATTTGATGCTTATGGATCGAGTTTGAAAATTTATGAAAAGTGGTCCTTGTAAGAAAAGAAGTAGGGGGTTGTAGCTCCCTTCCAGGAGAGATTGGAAAACGAGAGA
>APFE031153688.1:0-14519 GCA_000404065.3 Pinus taeda | reverse complement strand
ATAGCTTTTGTTACAATGCCATTGTTAGATATTAATCCAAAAAATTGTTACTCATTTCATAGTTCAAACATTTTATATATTTTATTTTAATTTTACTTTATAACATTTTTTAATTGAATCGAAAAGAACAGAAAAAACATAAAATACTTTAAAATAAATCTCAATTCCTTATGCATCTTAACTTTATATCTATCGAGGGTTCAAATGGATCAATAGCCAGCTCAGATTTATCTTAGCTTTAGACCTATCGAGAGTCCAAATGGGTCAAACCTTTTTTTGAGTGCAAAACTTGAGGAAATAGATCTTGGCTAGTTTAATTATTAATTATTATTAATTTAAAGTTATTTTTTTATTTTTTAATTCTATTTAGTCATATTTTTAATTAAGAATTAAAAATATTTTCTTTTTAATTTTTTTTAAGTAATTTTTACCAAATCAAAATGTTTATATATATAACATAACAAGAAATTACAACATCTCTTCCATAATAGTTAGGAGAGTAAAAATTAAATTACACACACACATATTGATTGAGAAATGAGAGATGACTTTTGGGCATGTGGTATTGATGAGCCATGATATTGGCCCATGGTATTGTAGCAAAGCTTATTTACAAGTTAATAATATCCATGGTAAACTGGGGATATCCATAGTTTAAAATCTAGTTATATTGTAAGTATTGAGTTTTTATGATTTAAATATCGCTATAAAACTATTGTTTTAGTTTATATGGTAAAATGGATCTTAATTTGTAGTTACTATTTATATTCTATATAGAATATTTTAATGTGACATAGGGTTTAGATATCTCTCAAAAGTAATTATAATCTTTCATATTTTAGATTTAATTAAAAAATATTATAAAATTAAGTTCAAATTAAATATTTTGATTGTTGAACAAATAATTCTGGTCATGTTGGTATTGATGAGGCCATGATCGTAAGAAAGCCAATTTACAAGTTAATAACTTTATGGTAAGTGGTTGTGAATTAATCCATGATTAAAAATATTAATAATATTGTTATGGACGGGATGAACCTCCTTAGCAAGGCAACCCAGGATCAAACTTCAAGGGGGTGGTTGTGCCTTGTGACAGGGGGAGGAGACATGCTAAAAAATCAAGCCACAAGTCAAGCTTGAAGGATCATAAACAACTTACAAACAAAATAAAAATATACATCATAATTTAAAAGTAAATTTATTTTATTTTATATAGCTTGGAGTAAACTTAATGATTAAAATATGTGTTTCCTCCTTAAATTTAAGAGGTTCAAACCGAAAATATATATAATATACTATTAAAATAATACAATATAATTAATTAAATTTATTTACATCTCATTATATTACCTTTAATTCTTTTAAAAATTTAAAAGAATTAGATAATGGCTCAATTACCATTCATCTATTAATCTAATAATATAAAAAAATAATATTTTGCATTTCAACCTTTATGGAAATTCCTTTTATGATCCTGGCTGTTTTATTTCTATTATTTTTTTGCTGGTTTTAGTTTTGAGTGCATTTTGTGGTAATCACAAATAGCTCAAGATCACTTTTATTGAGATTGTAAATTTTTAAAATATTTTGGAATGGGATGGATAAGGAGGTCAACTAATTAATTTCGGACTCTTACTAAATTCTAAAATAGTTTTAAAATTTACGATTTAAGTTAAGATCAGAAATAGTCTCTATACAATGCACTAACACAGTACGACCCTCCCACATGGAAGCAGCTCACTGAAACAGTGGGGTTTGATCAAAAGTCACTGTACCATTTCCAACCTTACAAACTACCTCAATAATGCACTAACACAGTACGACCCTCCCACACGGAAGCAGCTCAAACCTTGCAAACTACCCCAACAATGCACTAACAGTACGACCCTCCCACATGGAAGCAGCTCGCTCAAATAGTGGGGTTTAGGTCAAACTCACCCGTCGGGGCACATACCGATCCCCGAGTAGTGTACTGTTTTCAGTTATTTACTTCAATTTAGAGAAGGTTTAGCCATCTGAAGGTTTTTTTTTTCCAACCGAAAGTGTATGCTCGGGATTGGACCACAATTTAGACAAGGTTTAGCCATTTGAATGTTATTTTTTCCAACCGAAAGTGTATGTATGCTCGGGATCGGACCACAACTTAAGACATCAAATCTCCCCATTTGACCATGAGATCACTTCCTCGAAACTTATTCGTTGCTCATTTAATCCCCTCAAATTTCCCATAAAATCTAATATACTAAATTCAGACGCCAACTTTCTAATAAAATCTAATCTATTCTACTCAGATCCCTCTCTCTGCCAATGATCTGAATTCTGTGTCCCGGTCATCTGTATGATAGTGAGATTGGCACTAAGATTAGAAGTTCAGGCCTCTTGAGGCATATCACAAATCAGGTAGGTTTAATATGAATCTGTGTTGGTGCAGTAGCAGACAGATCGAGTCTCCGGGATATTCCACAACGACCCAAGATATTGTTGGTGATATTGTAAGATTACTGCGATAATTGCGATTACTGAAACCGTATTTCGTGGCCGTTTCCTTCGCTGCATGATGTATTTGTTGGATTTTCTGGCATGCGCGATCTTCGCTGAGACTTTACCATCTCTCTCTCGAAAAGAGATTGAGGGAAGATTTCAGCTGGACCCACCACATAATAATCCACTTTTTTCTTGTACCGTGCATTGGCCTGCCATACCATATCATATCATATCCAGCTTGATTTTATTTTGATTCTTTCCCACCCTCCACATATTCCATCCTGATTTGTGTTAATGGAGAAAGAAAGAGATGTGTCTACTGTAAATAGTTCTGAATTATGCCACGAGCAACATCTGTTGAGGTCATTTCATTCCTGGTTCATATGCATATTGGATTCTTCACTACTGTGATTGAATGTAAGACATTCAATGGAGGTGTAGCCAACTACAGGGTGCAACGTGCCAAAGCCGCATGTGCGCGCTTACATTTTCTCTGCAGGGACATTATATGTGCTCCAGTCGATCTTCCTTCTATTACGTGTGCCTTTGTTTAGGGATTTTTGTAACCACAGAAAGCTGCGGTACTCAACTAAGGTTAAGCTCTCACGTTCCATAATACATACTGGTAAAGCCTTCACAATAACAATCTCATTAAATGCCAGGTATCCATAATACTTTTATTGGGTAGTATTAAATGTTATATGAGGTAAATTTGACCGTGTTTGTTGAATGGTTTTGTATATTCTACCATTAGTTTTTATAGCCACTAAAGTTCACATAATAATTGATTTGCATTTTATTTATATAAAATTAGTCTAGATCCATCTTAACCCTGGATCTGTAAGTGTCGAGAGGGATCAGATTTCTTGAGATACAAACTTCTTTTAAAGTGAAAAGAGATTTGATCCCTCTTGGTGCTTGATAGATGAGGTGTTAAGATGGATCTAGGTTGGTTTTTATATACACACATACCATATTTAGGTTAGATCCATCTCTCCCTCCCTCTCTCTCCTCTATCTCTCTCTCTTCCCTCTTGCTCCACTCTCTTCCTCCCCCTTGTCTTTCCTCCCCATCTATCTCTCTATACCCCCCAACTCTATCACTATCTCCCACTCTCTCTCATTCTCTCTCTTCCCCTCTCTCCCTCCTCCATCTCTCTCTTCACTGTTTGTCCCTCTCTCTCCTCTCCTTCTCTTTGTCCTCCTCCTCTCCTCTCTCCCTCTTTATCCATCTCTCCCTTGTTGCTCCCTCACCCTCTACCTCTATCTCTCTATGCCTTTGTTTTCCCCTCCCTCTCTCTCCCCCCTTCAACTCCATCTCTCTCCCTCCCTCTCTTCTCTCTTGCCCCTCCTCTCTCTCCCTCTCTCTTACACCTCCCTCTCTCTCTTTCCACCCATATTATGGAGAATTTTCACTTTATGTAATCAATGATATATGTAATGTCTATAATATTTTAAATTTTTTTTTTTTTTATTGTGAAATAAGTTATGGTTTCTTGGTATGTGGTAGTGATAAGCCATGGTATTAACCCATGATATTGTAACAAATCCTATTTACAAGTTAACAATATCCTTGAAAAACCAAAAACTTGTTATAACAACCCATCGTACTTAATATACTATAAGTTCCTCGAAAAATTCGTGTAACCACCTAATCTTCTATTGCCATGGTGACATAATGGAGTTGTTTAAAGAACCAATACCATTTAGCCAATCAATGACCATTTGGGAGTCACCAAAAACATACAACCTTTCCATGTTTCTTTCTGAGGTGAAAATAAATGTGAACCATAGCCACCAAGCTCTGCTTTGTTATTTGTTCATGTTCACAATCCTAAATTGAAGGAAAAGGAGTGATCAAACATTAGATTAAAGAGGATGCCTACTCCACATTTTCTAGGGCTCTCTACTTGGCTCTATCAAAGAAGGCCCAAGGTAGCTCTTTGTCAATCAATGTGCCAATAGGCACCCCTACAGGTTTATTGCACCTCTCCTCTTTGAGCTCAATTTTTTTATTTTATTTTTATTTTGTAAACTACCCTAGGAATATTGGCTCCCAAGTCCTCAAATACGATCCTACTCTTGGAAAGCCAAATATTCCATGAAACCAAACAAGGAGGCAAAGTAAAGTTAGTGATTAAAGGAAATTTCAACCAATTGGACATGAACTTGACACGAGTTTGATCCTTCCATACTCTAAGATATGCCAAGTCCAATTGAACATTCTGCTAAAACAGACAGGGAAAAGTCACACCTAGAAAATAAATGATCCACAATATCAAATTCCTGTTGATATAGTGCACGCTAGGTTGGGCCTACCCAACCTTATTTTTATAGGTTATCCTACGTTATAATCATGTTATGCAGTTCTAACCAATCAAAGAACCAAATTTTCAGAGGTCATTTCCACTTCCATGTTAAAGTGTACCATTTAAAATGGCTTGTCCCTTGCTTATTTTCCTCTACTACATAAGTTAGTTTGGTTGTGACCACTCCATTCACTTTTTTTGTGGCCCACAACAAGTGTTATAAACCTTGCCTTAGGGAAATTCCATTTTGTGCTAAGGAGCTAATTAGGGAATGCCATTCATTTTCTTGGCGAACTGAGAGACCAAATACATGTTCTATATACCACTTCTATGAAATATCAATGTCATCTAGATAAGATGCATTCGTAAGTGTGTTGTTGCATGTAAAATTTAGAGGCAACACAAGGTTTAATGATAACCACTTGACTCCATCCTAAATGATACAAGGATCAACTAATGGATCAATGCTCTGTCCATTACCCATCTGCCATGGTAAGTACTTCTTAATGATTGGGTATGTTGTTGTCTAAGACTAATAGTACTTGTCCCTCATAATTCTAACCCATAAACCTATATTGAACATACATCTCTAGCGACCTTTTGTTATTAGGCCTTTAGAAGGAGAAAATATTTGTTATCCCCCAACCTCCATCATTCCTTTCCTTAGCTAATGATTTCCAACTTGCTAAAAAGTAACCAATTTTCTTTCTACCTTGCCATAGGAAAGAGAAGCACAACCTTTAGATTTCTCCAAAATAGCTTTGGCTAGTCTAGCTAGCACTAGCTAGTAAACTAGTATTCCTTCCCAGATAGATTTAACTAGGATAAGTATACTACCTAGAGTAAGCCAATGATTGCACTAATGAGAAATCATGTGTTCAACCTTCTTGCTTAACCATAGCTAATGTATGATTCTATAATTTTAACTTACAATTCATAGCTTAAGTATTTGAAATGAACTTCCAAAGGATAAAATAAAAATGGAGTAAAGATTTAAGATCCATCAAAAGGTGATATGAAATGTGATTATAAATGATATCTTTTGTTACTTATTTCCATTCTCGACGCTCCACAATAGAGATTGAGGAATTTAAAATGGTTTTGCACTCCCCTAGGGATCCATGCCTAAAAGTAAGGACATCATCCATCATGAATATAAGGTGTAACAATTTGATTAGAGAAGATACTTGAGTACCTTTTAGTTCACCATTCCTTCTAGCTTCATTTAACTTGATGCTCAATCCCTTTGCTACCAGTAGAAAAAAATAATGGCAATAGTCGGATCCTTGTCTGACTCCCCTTGTTTCCTTTAAAAAAATATCAGCGACCTATTCATTAGAACAATAAATTTGGCTGAGGTAGCACACACCATAATCCAATTAGTCACATCCAATGAAATGCCAATTTTCCAAAGGATCAAACTCATAAATATCTAATTGTCCTTCGTACACCTTCACTACGTCTAGTTTCAAGATCAAACCCGACAAATTATTTCCTTTCATACAATGCAATCCCTCTTCTACAATCCTGATGGCATCAAGGATTTTTTGATTGAATAGGAAACCCAATTGTTCTCATGACATACCTTCTGACAAGAATTATATTAGACCAACATCAAGTATTTTAACATTAATTTGGTAAAGGAATTTACATTATGAGATGGGATGGAAGTATTAAAATGTTCCTATATTTTACCTTTTATGAATTAGTTTGATGAATGTCGTGTTTAGAGAAACCAAAACTCTTCCCCTTACTCTAATATCCTCCATGAAATTTACTATGTCCTTAGCCAATAGATTGAAAATGGCCAAATTGAATTTAGTTGTCCAACCATCTGGGCCTAGGCATTTTTCTTTTATTTCCTTCCTAAGTTCCACAAGGAATTCTTTCTCAGTGACTCACTCATTTATTTTCAAATTCTTCTTGTCATCAAACATCCACGTGTAGCTCTTCAGAAATTTCATTTGGAATTCAATTCATTGAATCTCTAGTCTTAAAATAGAGCATGAAAGAATTGATAGTCGTGTTTACTCAACTCTCCTTGTGCCATTTCTTTGACACCATTTGGATCAACTAGTTCCCAAATTGTGTTCATTTCTCTACAATGTTCGACAAACTTGTGGAAGAACCTTGCGTTTATATCTCCATATTACAACCTTAGGGCTCTATTTTTAAGTCTCCACACTACTTCCTCTACATCCAAAACACTTTCCTTCAAGGCCTCCAATTCCTTAGTCTTTTGGGTCTCTTTAGTTGTAAGGATTTCTAACTATCAAGCCCTTCATTTGTTATCAAGTCTTCTCTTTCTCTTCTTTCTTTTGACAGCCCCATTTAATAGCTTATTGTTTCAAGCTTCACAAAGAGGAGAGAAATTGATTCAATATTGAATTAGGACTGGTAGGATCGAAATGTTTCCATGTGGAATATACCAAAGATGTAAACTAGTTATCCTTTAACTAGTTTGAATTGAACTTGAATGGTGATCTCATATTTTCTAAAGGCATGCCCAATTGTAAGAAGGAATGGTAGTGGTCTAAGGGTCCCAATGTTACATCCCGTGTCCAAATATATGGCCCAATAAACAATTTTTTTTTTTTTGCTACAAGGTATTGATATAGCCTTTTTGAAATACCTTCATTTCCCCACCCTCTTGTTTGTCCATGTCATCCTGAGAGGGATGGGTTTGAAATAGAAAAAAACTCCCCTCCTTGAAAAGGTGAGAAAAATAATATGCTATTGGGTTAGCTCGAGAGGAGGAACCCCACCTTTCTCTATTAGAAAAAATAATATTTAGGTTTCCCCCGCTATGCATGCGGTGTCTTGTAGTAGGATCGAATCTTGAACCTACTCCTTGAACACTCGTCAATTGTCGCAAAATCCTTAACAATTAACCAATTTGAACTCACACTAATCTGGTCATGAGAAACCTTCCAAAGCTAAGCATGTTGTTGAACTCTAATAGAAAAATTCTTATATCCTTGGACTCCAACCCAATACGAGGCCACCAGACTATCCTTGGGAATCCAAAGAACTGAATTACCACTAATCAAGAAAGGAAAGAAAAACTATCAAATTATTGAAAAGAAACCTTGTTTCATGAAGAGAAACTATACATGACCATGAGGAGTAGATCAAGTTCTTGAGAGCCTAATTTTTGGGGTTCCCTTCTGCTCCTCTGATGTTTAAGGAATAGGAGCAACATTATGTAATGTCGCCACTCAGATTGCATCCTCTAATATCCCAAAAATAAATGTTATTATCTTGTCTAAATAAACCTATAATCCCCTTATTACCTCAATGAGATTTCTCTCTCACTAAGGCCCCCATGCCTCTTATGCCCCCTTTCGCCAAAGAGTTAGGCCTAGCTTAGATCATGTCTAACTTCTTAAGCCGTGGAGTAAATAGATGTTTTTGGCTAGCTCTAAAACTAATGCTTTGAAACCCTGAGAGTTTCTTCTCTTGGAAAAGTTTCCAAATCATCAACATTATCTAGAAAATTTGACAGCTAGGACCTTCTATTAATATCTTTAAGATGTTGTCCAAAATTTCCGAGGAGAATCCTAATGCATTCCTAACACATAGTGGAGGATTGATGAATTTATCTTGGGTATTTTTGAAAGCATAAGATTGTACACCTCCCAACTATTTGGATACCACTATAACAATTGAAGGAATCAAGTATTAACTTGAGTTGTGTGAAAGAACTCCCTCTATCACCATTGTATGAAGAACCCCTTAATCCTTTAGAAAATATAATACCTCATTTCTTTATGATAGGGAACCCTCCCGAGAAACATGAAATGAGATATAGTTGGCCCTAGTACTTCAGTTATGGAGTAGGAGGTGGATACTTGTAAAAATTCAAAGAGGGCCTCAAAGTGTGTTTTGAAAATGAAACACCTAAGGGAATTATAGGATTTAGTGAATGAGGTGGTCCCACACACAGTCTAGGAGGAGGGTCAAATGGCGGTGGGGATAATCTAGTGGTTGGGGATTCCATAGGAAAGACATGTTGGGATTGCAGAGGAGTGTTTTGACCAAAGCTCAAGGTTACCAAAGATTTTTGATCCACAACTAATCCAATTATTGGGGAAGGTATACTCTCTCATTGGGGAGTAACAATAACATCCTACGATCTAAATGAACTAATAGAGAATGAAGTAGGCTTATCTGTTCACAAAGTTTCCTCCAACATTTCTGATGAAACTAAAGAGAAAAGAACCACTAGACCCCATACCATATCGGTCTATTCAACTTTCTCATCATGAACTAGTACTTTTTGTAACCCCTAACAAAATGAAATTGTCCTATAGCATTGAAGTGTGGTTCATCCTCCCATTTGAGACATGCTTTTGGTTGTAGAGGGGGAAATTACTCCTTAATTTTTCCACCTTGTGACATCCAACACACCAAAAAGGAACCCTCTAGTAGTCTATATGTTGCTTGAACATCTACCCACCCTAATTAATATCCAACTCAATAATCAATCCTTTACTGAGGTTTACCTCTATAACGACATTAAACACTCTTTGGTCTACCACCACACTTGTCATCTCCTTGTAAAATAAATATTTACAAAGGACATTTGTAGCTTGCTCCAACACATTCCTCATCCACAATGGAAGGGGCAAGCTTGGCAACAGAGCCCATACATGTTGGACTACAAAGGGTGAAATTCCAGGTGCTATTTCTTTAGAACAAGGGTTAACGTACCCAAAAAGTAGGCCTTGTCTCTTATAAGATATGTGTCTTCTTATGAGGACCCAACCGAGATCCTCTAACAAAACCTAATTTTATCACAAAAATGCAAAGCAAAGAAAATGAATTATTTATAGCCAAACCATTCATTTGATTTGAAAATAGCATATATAAAATAATAAATTTGATTTACAACCATGTACATGAATTAAATGACAAGAAAATACATACCCAATTACAATACAATGGCTAGGTTTTGGTGCTCCTATTTGAACCACTTGGCTTAATATTCTACCTTGCCAACTAGGAAATTATATTTAACTTCCTAGCATAGGGAACCTTCATAGGTTCCTTATCCCTTTGTTCCCATGTCGAAATGTAGTCATATTGTGTCTAAAAAAAATAGATCCAACACCTTCCAATGATAAATCAATGTGTTTGAGTTGTCCCTTCCTCTTGATTCTCTCCTCCTCCCTTCCCTACTTAAAACTCCAAAGAGAATAATTTCCCTCCTCCATTATACCCTTCTCACTTGATGCACCCCCCTAAAAAAAATCCTAACCACCCCCTCTTTATTGTCACCTACTTCACCTATCTCATAACTTCCCCACCCCACCCCCTCCCCCCCTCCCCCACCCCCCACTTGAAATTCCTTATCCAAAATAAATTTGAGGAGACAACTTGTCAAGATGTAGAGAATAAATAATAAATAATAAATAAATAAAAAAGAACAATAAAAGAATAATATTTAATCCTATCACTAAATCTTACGGATTACAAGAATCTAATCAATTTAATATTTGTAATCATATTTAAATATAACCTAATAATTATAGGCCAACATTTTAAGGTTAATTAATCACCAATCAATATTATCCATAATCAAGCTTAATGATTTATTTAATCATCTAGCATATTAAGCCTTAGAATACTAGTGTATTCATGTGAGGTATGGGTATGTAGCTAGCATACATATACGTCATACATATACTAATAATACTTATTGGATTCAAGCACATATGTCAATCATTCAATAGGTAGGATAATAAAAGAATGTGAAATATAGAACCAGGTAGGGGCGTTACATACACACCTCCTTAAAAAAAAATCATTTTGAAGTTAGAGTCAAAAGGATACAAGCAATTAGGAAGTAGCATGAAAATAAGGCATAAAAAAATATGGGGGAATGATATAGTAGTAAAATTAAGTCAAGAAAGGTTTCCACTTCCCATATAGAGTCCCCAAATAGCCTAAAGCATCTTATCCTCCATAAAATACCTATGATCCAATCCTATCAATCCTCTATTGTAACATCATATGGGATTATCTAGACTGAACTAACTAATTATAGAACCAATATGGAGTAAGCATAGATTATACCATCACTGGCCTCCAATGATTCTAAGCTTAGAGGTTACATAGTGGAAATGCCTCTTCCCATCCTCAACAAACTAGGGTCAACTGATCTGTAACCTATTGTGGATATTCCACTCAATAGTCCATCAAAATAGATATGATAATATTATATTAAAAATAGCAAATTCTACACTATTACAGTTTTATAGATATCTGGATCTATAGATCTATTATTAATAGTGCATGCCTGCAAAGTAGAATTATGCAAAAAATAGAGAATGGAAAAATAAAAGCTCACACACACATTTGACACAAGATATGCTTTGTGAAACCCTTTAAGGAGAAAAATTGAGCTAGAAGGTGAGGTTTCTCCTCTCTTTTTCTCTAAATGGAAATATGGATGCAAGTACAACTAACTATGGCCTAGGACTTGTAGTCTGCTATAGTGTACAAATCCTCTATGTGTGCTCTATCTCCCATCACTCTCGACTATGTGTATTTAGCTATGGAACAAATGCACTCAAAAGAATGAAATCACTTTTCCTCCTAGTTGCTTGGTTATACCACAACCCGATAGACTACAAGTGGTTAGGTTTGACTACTCAACCAAAGCTACAATACCGAATCTTCTAGAGTCTTCTACATCATAATCACATGGCTAGTCCCCTTACCATGAATAATGGGGGGCTATCATGGAATCCTCTTGAATTATGGTGCTGAAAACATGAAGCTCAAATTATGAGTGGAATAAATTTGACCTATAGGCTCTAATTGACATGAGTATTGAATCATTGGAAATGTTTCTCTATGTAGAATAACATGAAATTGTGTGGTGTTGAAGAGGAAACGTTTTAACCCCAAAAAACATCATTTGATGCCTCAAAATACTCTTGGCAAGTTTCATACCCTATTTTTTCAAATTGGGTCTTGCCCATAAAAATAATCTCGTGAGCTAATTGCTCCGCTTTTTACACTATTAAAACATAGAGGTGGATAAAAAAAATATAAGGGGCAAATCCAGATCACACCTAACCAGTTTGGGAGAATTTTGGTCCTTGAAATCTTTTACTGAATAAGGTGAGAAAAAATTTCCCCCACCTTCTCTCTCGTGTACCATGTAGCTTTTCCTGGAATTTTTCCTTTCAACACAATCTGGAAAAGGTCATGTTGCCCTTGTGTTGTAGTTTTGGACCTCTTCTACAAAATTGTATCTTCTATGAACTCTTCCTTAACATCTACTGCAAATTCCTCCACGGAAGATGGGACCTATTCCTCTTCCTATTCTAGCATGGAAGGCTCATGAGTTTCAAACTCTCTACATTCACAAATGAGTAAATGCACATATATGGTGGTAAACTAAGTCAATAAGCATTATCACCCACCTTTTCTAGTATCTCGAAGGGACCATACATTAGAAACTTGATTCTCTTACGAGGACCTTGAAGCCTCTCCTTGTTCAACTGTAGCCATACTCTGTCTCACACCCTGAATGATTTTTCTATCTTATTTTGATCATGCATGACCTTATATTTCTTCTATGACTTCTACAGTGTCTCTTGTACCTGTAGAGGACTCACCTGATATTTTCTACAAACTTTTCAACTGGCAAGGCATATCCTATAAGATCTTCCCTCAGTCCTCATTGCTACCCATATGAAATGTCCAAAGGTGAATATGGGAAATATCCAAAACAAGTCTCAAATGGGGACTTTCCTATAGAATTGTGGACTTCTATGTTATAATAATGTTGTATATATACCAATTTTTCATCCCAAGTCTTTAGATGCTTCTGGTTGTATCCCATCAGAGGTTGCACTGATGTCTTGTTGACTAATTCTATCTGCCCATCTGTGTGTGGATGGAATGTTGTAGATCTCTTCAACTTTGTGTCCATCGTCTCCCACAATGCAGTAAAAAATGCACTGAGAAATATATTATTCATGTTTAAATGATGCTACTTGGTATCCTAAGGTGCACGCAAACTTGTCCAAGAAAAATTTTGTTGCTTCTTTCCCAGTGATGGTGTTTTACAGGGAACCATAGTACAATATTGTTGAACCTATAAATTACCATGAATAGGTAGTCATGCCCCTTCTCGATTTTTGGTAAACCTCCAACAAATTCAATGGAAATGTTTTCCCAAGGATGAGTGGGTACAAGTAAGGGATGATATGCCATGTTCCTTATTGCTAGGCTCGCTGACACAACAAAGCATGCATCCTTTGATGAAACAAGCTACCTGCTCTTGCATATTAGGCCAATACACATACCTCTGCAAGTTGGCCATGGTCTTCCCTACACCAAAGTCCCCTACAATGCAGGAGGTGTGAGCCTCTTTAATTAGTTGCAATATCTCCCCTTTAGGAACACATAACTTATCGAGCATGTAGAGTAACCCATTCTAGAGATGGTAGTCAACTGCATTGTCTCCATCATGCACATGATTTTGACTCTACAACTACTAAAACACTTCCTGGAAGTCCTCATCCTCTGAATATGACTCTCTATATGCATCATGGGAGAATGGCTCCATGTGCATAAGATTTCTCACCATTGTGATCTTTGGCGTGGGTGGCCTTGGAAGCATGTCAGCTAAATTATTTGTGTTTTCCTTCTTGTTCTTGATCACCAAATGAAATTGTTGTAGAAACCCCATCCAATTGTAATGCCTAGTCTACTGTAGCTTACTTTGGGCATGCAAGTACTATAATAGTGGCTGGTAATCTATGTGGATTATTGTCTCCTTTCCCATCAAATAGTTCTTCCACTCCTTCATAGCTTGCACCGAGGCATATAACTCCTTGTCATAGGAAGGGTAGTTAAGAACTGCCCCGTGAAATACTTTAGAATGGTAGCATACATGGCTTCCTCCCTGCATCAAGATTTCTCCCATAACATACCCACTTGCATTTGTCTCCACTTCAAAGGGTTGTTGCAAGCTTGGTAATACCAGAATTAGTGATTGACTAATATTCTTCTTTAACTCCTCAAAATCCCTTTGTTGACCTTATTTCCCCACTAGAAACTCTTGCCACTTGCTATTATGGTGTGGAGTGGTGTTGTTACCACTAAAAATTAGGTTATGAATTTCCTCAGGTAATGTGCTACCCCAATGAAACTCTTAACCTCAGAAACATTAGTAGGCACCAACCTTTCCATGATGGCCTCCTTCTTGGCAAGAGCTATATTTAGCTATCCTCCACCTATCCATACCCCAGATACACCAAAACAAATTGTGCAAACTCACACTTCTTGACATTTGCAAGCAGCTGGTGCTTCTTTAATGTCTCTAGCACTACATCAAATTTAAGATGTGCTCGTCCAAGGTAACACTATATACTAGTATATCATCCAAAGAAACGATAGCAAATGAATATATTAAAGGGAGCAATACATGTTTCATTAATGTCATAAATGTAGGGATGAATGCCTGAGGATGGGTTACACAATTTGGTGAAATAAGGGCGTGTTTTGGTGAAAAATGGATGTTCGATTGAGAAATTTTTAGCACTCGATCGAGTTGTTGAGATGCTCAAACATAGCTCCATCGAGCGTTTAGATAAACCCTCGATTGTTCTGCTTTCTAACCCGAGTTAACAACTTGATTAGGTTATATTTTTCAATCGAGCCTATCACTTGGTTGAAAAACATAACTCGATTGAGTGTTATTTCT
>APFE031153684.1:71225-92290 GCA_000404065.3 Pinus taeda | reverse complement strand
CAGAAATGGAGCCCACGCAAACACATGGAGGAACTGTGTAGGAGGAAAAGAACACGTGGCAAGAGGGGAATCACGCAGGAGGAGGTGAGCCTAGGGATTGTGAGAGGCAAAGGCTATAAAATAGACTTGAGCCCCTTCATTTTGGATCATTCAGTTATGTGTATTTTGAACTAGTCATTTCGGCTTCTGAGCACGCTGGCTGTTTAGCTGGTCTCCAGCACTGTTTAGTGCATTAAGTGTCTCCATTCGGAGATCTCGTCCTTAGCCCCAGGGGACTTCGAGTGCCTGCTCGGGCAAGGTATTTCCATCGATATTTCAGCAGTGGTTTTATTATCATTTCAGCAGAAGTCTCATCAGCTTTTTGGAGGACTGCGCAGCACTGGGAGAGGGACGCAGTTCTTTTTGGTTGCAGCGCTGGATTGGGGTTTGCAGGTGGATTTATGCAGGGAGATTGAGCAGGGGTCCAATTCTTATCTCATTGGAGGATTTTGGCAGGTTTCTGGCAGAGTTTGGAGGGGTTTTCCTCAGTGGCAACGCAGGCCATTGAGGAACTGCACAGAACCCCAAGAGGGTGTTTTTCAGGGCTCGACCATTCTAGAAAAGCTTTCTGGGTTTTTCTGGGTTTCTTGAGTAGAGCCCAAATCCAAAGTTTCAGCTTTTTCCGAGGAGGGGAGCAGCCCCAAATCATTATTTGTTCTCTAGCAGCAGCAGCAGCACAACCGCAGCATCCACGCAGAGAGGCCATTCTTGTCATTCCGAGAGTATTTCTTCACTTGCCTTGTGCAAGTCGATGTGCCATATGTCTAATCACCTCTTGTACTCATTTCATTGCTCAGTATAATAAAATGGCTTAGCCTTTCTTGCTGCATTTCTTGTGTATCTGCTTATATTTCCGATTTATGTTATTATATGTTGTTTCACTATTATTTATCACTTCTGGGTTACTATATCATTTGCACGTATTGGGTTGGAGTTTGTTGGGGTTTTGAAGGATATTCCAGGTTAGCAATATTACAGTGGTATTAGAGCATAGATCTGGCTCAGCTTGTGGAGCTAGCAATCTATGACACCAGGGGAAAAACCCTACATTTGTTACAGAGGTAAGAGATACAAAGACACTAGACGTAGGTTGGAGAATACCTACGGAGAGGGAGACTATGTTCCTGTGGTGGACGCAAAACAGGAGGAGCATCTCCAGCACATTGAGACAATATTGCGTATCTTACAGGAGCAGCAGTTCTATGCCAAACTCTCCAAGTGTGAGTTTGGGTTGACGGAGATGTTGTATCTGGGACACATCATAGGGGTGGATGGAGTGAAGGTCCACGAGGAGAAGATCAGGGCCATCTGGGAACGGCCGAAGCTGAGAAACATGACGGAACTTCGAGGATTCATTGGCATTTGCACTTACTACTGGAAGTTCGTCAAATGTTTCTCATAGCTTGCCGCACCCCTGATAGATTTGACGAAGAAGGGCGCATTCAGTTGGTCAGATACAGCGCAGCGAGCCTTTGACAGGCTCAAGGAGGTTTTGAGCAACTGCCTAGTGCTTGCGTTGCCAGATTTTACAAAGCCATTTGTCTTGGAGTGTGATGCGTCGGGAGAGGGGATCAACGCAGTATTGATGCAGGGAGGTCACCCTATAGCATTTGAGAGCCGGAAGCTCCTTCTGCACGAGAGGTTGTATTCTATATACGACAAGGAGATGTTGGCCATCATGCATGCATTGGCTAAGTAGCCGGCAGTGATTTGTAGGCAACAGGTTCAGGGTGAGGACTGATCACAAAACAGCCTCAAGTTTTTTGGAGCAGAAAGCGCTACAAGAGGAGGCAGCAGAAGTGGATCAGCAAGATCCAAGCATATGACTTTGACATTGAGTATGTCAAGGGTAAGAACAACGTGGTAGCAGATGCCCTTTCACGTAGACCAACCACGTTGTCTCTTATGAGCTTGGATACAGATTGGAGGGCTCGACTCTTAGTAGAGTACTCCAAGGACAGGTTTTCATGCGAAGTTCTGGATGGGCAAGTGGCAGATGACAGGTACAAGGTGGTCAATGAGATCATCTATTACAAGGACCGGATCTTCTTGACTGAGGGGTCTCAGCTCCAGAAGAAGGTACTCCAAGCATCACACGATTCACCTTTGGCAGGACATCAGGGGTTTACCAAAACCTAAGGGCCATTAGGGAGAGGTTCTCATGGAAGGGCCTCAAGGAAGACGTGCTCCAACACATCTAGGAGTGTGATGTTTACCAAAGGAACAAGGGAGAGATGAGCCATCCTGCGGGTTTATTACAACCTCTTCCCATTCTGGAGGGGAAATGGGAGAGCATTTCGATGGACTTCATCACAGGGTTGCCCACGATACAGGGCAAGGATTGTATCTTTGTCGTCGTTGATAGACTGACAAAGTACGCACATTTCTTTGCCATATCCGCACACTATACAGCAGCACAGGTGGCCGAGCTGTTCTTCAAGGAGATCTTCAGGCTACATGGTCTTCCTAAGACCATCATCAGTGACAGGGACAGCCGTTTCATGGGCGAGTTTTGGCAGGAGCTTTTCTGACTGGTGGGGGCGGAGTAGACATCGAGTACCAGCTATCACCCACAAACGGATGGGTAGACGGAGATAGTTAACAAGTGGTTGGAAGGCTACTTGCGTAACTATGCCAGTGGGCAACAGCGAGCATGGCTGAAGTGGCTGCATCTGGGGGAGTACTGCTACAATACTTCAAATCACATGTCCATTAGTATGTCACCATTCTATGCCTTATATGGTTATCATCCTTTATCTTTTGTCGATGTGATGTTTGGTGATAGTAGGGCTCCTAGAGCCAAGATTTGGATCTAAGAGAATCAAGATATCCTCCAAGCTCTCAAGGATAACATGGCTACAACACAGAACCAGCAGAAGTTGTATGCCGACAAGGGTCAGGTGGAAAGGCAGTTCGAGGTGGGAGACATGGTCTACCTACGATTACAGCCATACCAACAATCATCCCTGAAGCAGAAGGGGGCTGAGAAGCTCAAGCCCCGCTTTTATGGGCCATACAGGGTGATACGCAGGATTGGATAGGTTGCATATGAGTTGGAGCTGCCCCAAGGCAGCAAGATTCATAACATTTTTCATGTATCATGCCTGAAGAAGGCATTAGGGAAGCAGGTGACCGTGACAGATGAGCTACCACCCATGGATGATGAGAGACATTTGGTATTTGCAGCCGGAGGCTATCATTGACACTAGGGAGAGGCAGCTGCAGAGCAGGACGGTCCGGGAATTCTTGGTGAGGTGGAAGAATTTGCCAAATGAGGATGCCACTTGGGAGAGTGAGAAGATCTTACAGCATCCATCACTTCAATTGCTTGAGGACAAGCAACATTTTGCCGAGGGAGACTGTAATATTCCTAATTAGCTATGGCTAATTGGAATATTCGATTTTGTTCAATTTTTGCCTTCTATAGTTATTTGTAAATAAAAAGTGAGGAAGGGGGAACATAACTCACTTTAGAATAAGAAGTCATTTCCTAGATAGCACAACGTTGTGACTTAAAGGGGAGCCAAGGGGGCCAAAGGGGGACGCAAAAATGGAGCCCATGCAAACACATGGAGGAACTGCACAGGAGGAAAAGCACACATGGCAAGAGGGGAATCACGCAGGAGGAGGTGAACCTAGGGATTGTGAGAGGCAGAGGCTATAAAATAGACAGGAGCCCCCTCATTTTGGATCATTCAGTTATGTGTATTTTGAGCTAGTCGTTTCTGCTTCTGAGCACGCTGGCTGTTTAGCTGATCTGCAGCACTGTTTAGTGCATTGAGTGGCTCCGTTCGGAGATCTCACCCTTAGCCCCGGGGGACTTCGAGTGCCTGCTCGGGCAAGGTATTTCCATCAGTATTTCAGCAGTAGTTTTATTATCATTTCAGCAGCAATCTCATCGGCTTTTTGGAGGACTGCGCAGCACTAGGAGAGGGACGCAGTTCTTTTTGGTTGCAGTGCTAGATTGGGGTTTGTAGGTGGATTTATGTAGGGAGATTGAGCAGGGGTCCAGTTCTTATCTCATTGGAGGATTTTGGCATGTTTCTACAAGTGTTTCAGGCAGAGTTTGGAGGCGTTTTCCTCAGTGGCAGCGCAAGGCATTGAGGAATTGCGTAGAACCCCAAGAGGGTGTTTTTCGGGGGTCGGCCATTCCAGAAAAGCTTTCTGGGTTTTTTTGGGTTCCTTGAGTAGAGCCCGAATCCAGAGTTTCAGCTTTTTTCGAGAAAGGGAGCAACCCTGAATCATTATTTGTTCTTTAGCAGCAACAGCGGCATCCACGCAGAGAGGCCATTCTTGTCATTCTGAGAGTATTTCTTCACTTGCCTTGTGCAAGTCGAGGTGCCATATGTCTGATCACCTCTTGTACTCATTTCATTGCTCAGTATAATAAAATGGCTTAGCCTTTCTTGCTGCATTTCTTG
Source organism: Pinus taeda (assembly GCA_000404065.3). NCBI lineage: Eukaryota > Viridiplantae > Streptophyta > Pinopsida > Pinales > Pinaceae > Pinus > Pinus taeda. The sequence goes on along the minus strand of APFE031153684.1, from coordinate 87,830 downwards.
TGTATCTGCTTATATTTCTGGTTTATGTTATTATATGTTGTTTCACTGTTATTTATCACTTCTGGGTTACTATATCATTTGCACGTATTGGGTTGGAGTTTGCTCGGGTTTTGAGGGATATTCCGGGTTAGGAATATTACAAAATCATCCACATAAAGTAGAATAATGACTGGCTCATCATTCACGACCTTGATGTAGAGATTCGGATCAATAGAACTCTTTACGAACCCAACTCTAAGTAGATATGCATCCATCCTTGCATACCATGCCTTAGGTGCTTGCTTCAGACCATATAGGGCTTTCTTAAGTCTACAAACATGAGAGTCCCTCCTATTAACTACAAAGCCTTCGGGTTGTTCAATGTACACTTCCTCATCAATGGTCCCATTCAGAAATGTGGTATTCACATCCATTTGATGGATATTCCACCCCATTGTAGCAGCCAATGAAACCAACGATCCAATGGTAGTGTACCTTGTGGGTGCAAAGGTTTCTTCATAATCAATGCTTCCTTTTGAGAGAAACCCCTTGCAACGAATCTTGTTTTGTACTTGTCTATACTTCCATCAACAACATGTTTGATCTTAAAGATCCATTTAGATGTGACAATTGATTTGTCACTAGGTCTAAGAACGATTTCCCAAACACCATTCTTCATGATGAGTTGATATTCTAAGGCACCAACCCTCTCAACTAGTTTAGGCTCCAACCTGGTGTTCTTGAGAACTCTTATCCTCCAAGGCACCAACCCTCTCAGTTGGTTCAGACTCCAACCTGGTCTTCTTGAGGACTCCTATCCTCTAGGAATCCAACCTCTCAATCTACTTCACCTTCTTCAAAATAGGTTTAATGGCTCTTCAAAGCCTTCCAAAATCTTCTACAACAAGCCTTGACAATGTCTTCAACAATTCCTTCAATCAATCTCCAATACACTTAGCTCATAAATGAAAACTCTATCAATTGCAGAAAGTGTCTCCAAGACTCTTCATGTCACCCATGCTGAATTTTCAAGGTTACTCCATGAAGGCTTCAATCATGCCTTCTTACAACCTTCTCAGTACTTCTTTGTCTGATATTGTCCAAAATTCAATGCCTTAGGGCTCCTTTCAAAGGTGTCTTCAACATTTGTCTTCAAATTATTTCATGGATGATCATTCAAATACTTCAAGGATGTTGCTCCCAAGAAGGCCTGAACAGTGCCCCAACCGTTCCACAATTAATGAGAATACATCGAATTCTGCTTCTGAAACAGTTACAAAGAATCCATTGATGAGTCTGCTATAAGATGAATTAGAATACTTCTTCAAGAAATTCCCCTTTAGGCCGAGACATACTACTTCAAAATAGGTTGAGACGTGTTGCTTCAATAGGACAGTAGTTTAATGCTTCAACAGAGGCCGATAAAATATTTCCACAGAGCCACAAATTACCCAATCTACAGTTGTGCCAACATATGTATGATATAGGTCTGAAAGTGCAGAGATTGCTTTTAAACGGATCTTCAATAGAGAAAACCCTCCAAGTCATTTGATTCCCTCCAAGGCAATTCGAATTGTGCAAGTGTGTTTTTCCACATGGGTGGCCCCCACCTTCCACTAAAAATTTAATTTAGCCTTCCTTTCTCCTAAGTTCCTAAGTCCAAATTGCTGGGTTCTTTTACTTATCAAAATTTATGCAAAATTGTGGAGAGACCAAAACCTGTTACAAATTTATTTGGGAAGGGACATGACAATATATGTTACACGTTATAACATACAATCTATATTTTGAAGATGTATATAGACGAAACTTATGGAATATTTTATGTAAATCTCATCAAGAAATTCAAATTCAAATGGAATTTTGTCATCTTTGAACTTGAACCCAAACCTGAACCATGTGATTTTGGACTCGTGTCAAGTGTACCCCAATGGATTCTCTTCGTGAAATGTGTCTTTGAAAGAACCCACATCAAGGCAACCATCCTCCTACACCTATGTTCTTCCCTTCAATGATGAAAAGTGCTCAATATGATAGAACAAGGTGCATGGCCTATAATTCTCCAATTCTCTCCACGTATCCTATAACTGTCACTGAACTCCAAATGTCTCTTGCTGTCATGGTGAGATGAGAAGCCCATGATAATGCAAAATAAGGTTTGCATTTTCAGGCAGTAACAGAGCACTGGCTTGATTGAACTTCAATCAAATCCTATGAAACCATATCACACCCTAGCAGCCATCAGCAAAGCGATTTGACTGTCCTAACATCCTCAAATACAATTCATTTGTTCCTTAGACCTCAAATGCTTCATTGAAAGGACTGTAGCAAGCGGGTTTCCTAGAAAGCTAGACTTAGAGTTTCGGATGATGTTTTAGCATAACAAGGTGGCTAGTGATTGCTAACACGTGTTTAACTTGAACTACTACTCACATGAAGATTAACCCTGAAGGATTGGGAAAATTTGTCTACCTTTTTTGCACGTTCATAGCACATGTTAAGAATTCTCATTGCTTCCACATCAACTTCCTGAAACAGAAGAACCATAATTAGATATTGCACAAAAAAAAAATCTGATTTAGAAAATTAAGAGGCACATTTCAAACTCAAACTGCTCAATGAATGACCGACCAGCAGAAATCAATGCAATAGAAGAGGGTAAAATGATAACATACATTGAGCCGATTCACTTCATACCAGCAGTCGTATAGCCCATAAAACTCTTCCTTATCGGAAAGTCCAGCAAATACAAGCTCTCGAGCAGCTGACCTAGCATTGTTTACTGTTTCTGCCCAAATTGTACATAACTGCAGTCATATGCCAGAATATTCTTGTCAAAACTACAATCTCGGTACATCTAAGAAATCTCAGAAACAAAAACCATAGCCAGGATACTAAGAGAAATACATAAAATAAAAATAGAGACAAATTTTCTTGCCTCACCAAGGCCAATTCTGGAAAACGAACAAAACATTTATTCAACGAATAAAAGGATGTGGTGTTATGAATAATATATATATAAAATAATAAAAATAATGTAAAACAATAATAATAAAAAATAATGATTAATTAGTAGTGAATAGGCATGTCTCTAAAGACATGACCTTTTGTGAAGAGGTACCTGCCTAGGTATATAAGCAGGCCCTCACCCTCAATTGTAATCATCTCACTTGTATTCAAATATTTTTATATATAATTAACTGTCTTAAAATGGCTGTCTTTGTCTTCGAAGTACTCTGAAGATTATTGCTGCTTATATGAACCTTGCTCGTTACATTGGTATCAGAGCATTCCTCTGAGTATACGAACTTTGTTCATTACATTGGTATCAGAGCGTTCCTCTAAGTATAAAAACCTTGTTTGTTACATGTGGCCTATGTGAAAAAAAGTTGCAGATCAGGTAATAGAACCATAGCACTGGGGGGAATAAGAATACTTTTTTAAAGAGCAAGCCTTTCTTCTGCAACAAGTGAGAGCCAATCTGCCAACATATACAACTTATAAAGAATAATGTATATTGGTGCCTTTATCATAACATCCATTGCATACATATATAAATATCTGGGAAGGCTATCATTTAAATTTTGAGGTTTCTTACATTAGTGGAATGCAATCCAACTTCAATAATCCTGTAAATTTTTCAAACTATTTGAAATACCAGGACATTGTTAGTATTATTCTATACTAAGACTTACCCTGCCAAATGGTTAAAATTGAAAACCCGCCATCTGAACATGAAGAACTTGTTGCATGAATAAAACAACCTCTAACTAATATGGCATTCCTGTTCCACTCTTGTTTAAACTTTAAAATATTGTTGTTAGAAAAACAAATTTCATTCCTTAGGACCTCATTTGTGTTCTTACCATCCTAGGGATTCAACTAAACGTAAGTAATAAGCTGCTTTCTCGCTCATCGTATTAATTATGGCAGCAATCACATGATTAGAACACTAACAAAAATAAAGCAATAGAAAAACACCATCACACCAATAGAGGCAGCAGGAAAAGAAGTCATCTGCCCACAACTGTGACATGACAGATGGCTAGCAAGGCAGTAACACTTAACGTGGGTATCAAATCAACTTCCTTGATAGACAATATTTGTTATATGAAACTAACTATCAACCATCCAACTGCTAATGAAAATTTGTCACAGTGCACTTCCTGACTATCCTAAATTGTGGAAATGAATAACATCATTCTTTTGTTTCCTACAAAAATGACAGTATGCTTATTCACATTCTCTTCCTAATTAACCTACATAGCTAATAAGAAAACTCATCAAAGAGAAATTTAGGAAGTTCAGAGAGTTGTTGCAAGTTACACAAATCAACAACATCTAAGGGGGTGTTACACATTGTAATGTTTATTTAGTCCTCTGGGTTATATGGTAAAGTTCCAAAGCAAGTTATATAGTTAGTTTATAGAATGAGCATATAATCTTAAGTTATAAAACTGAATTGTACACTACACTTAATTAGGCCATGACATGTTAAGAGAACTTTCTAATGGTGTGATCAGGCAAGTCACACACTTTTGCATGCCATTGAATATTGAAGGTGGTAACAGGGAATTTGCTCCGGACAGATTCAGAGCTACAATACAACAACTCCATGAGTACTGTTACCACAAAATCTAGCAGAAGGGTGCAGACAAGCTTAAGCCACAGTTTTATGGGCCTGATCGCATCATTAGGAGGATAGGAGAAGTGGCTTATGAATTGGAACTTCCAGAAGGAAGCAAGATACACTGTATTCCAAGTGTCTTGCTTGAAGAAGGCAGTTGGACAGTAGGTTGTCACTTCATCCGAGCTATCTCCCTTGGATGAGGGACATTTGGTATTAATTCCTGAGGGGATTCTGGAGGTAAGCGAAAGAAAGCTGAGGAGCAGGGTGATCAAAGAATATCTTATATGATGGAAATATTTGCCTTCAGAAAATGCTACATGGGAGAGAAAACAGATATTGCAGCATCTAGGGCTATAATTGCTTGAGCGCAAGCAATTTCAGGTGGGAAGGACTGTAATGTACCCTATCTCATGAGCTAGAGACATGACTTCTGCTTGCCTAGTTATCCCCTAATAGGCTAGAGCGAAGGAAAAATTCATCTAGGATATCCATGGGAAAATTTACCCATTTTTTATAATATTAAATAAAAGGGTAAATAATAAATAATAAAAGGGGGCAAAGTATTCTTTTTAAAAGTCAAAAAGGGGCAAAAGTCACTTAGAAAGAGAAAAGTGACTTCTTCAATAAAATAATATTAATAGAAGATCTAGCAACATGGATAAGTCTCAATGAAAGATTATAAAAGGACAATGGACCTCAATGATTGATCATTCTATTCCGTCATATCTTATTGTCAATGGTGAGAGACTAAAACGAGTTTCGATCTTGAGGGTTTCAAGCAGAATCATCTCTCTAGTTTCAGTGGATCTCCTGCCACGCTAGCTAGATTTCTTCTTTCTTCAGTGTACACTAATTGCCACCCTAGTTGGATTAATTTGCTTGTTCATTCTCTGAAAATCTAATCATATTTGTTTGCAGGAAGCACCAGCATAGTTATTAAATTGGGTTGCAGGGCCATACAGTCTCCAAAGGGGCCGAGTTCATTCTCTTTCCACAAAAGGTCAAGTACCAAGATTTTAAAGATCAAATTGTGGAGCAAATTTGCCAAGGCCAAGTACACAGAAGTGAGGGATGATTTCATTGCCAGTTCCAGATCGAGTTCCTTTCCAAGATCAGATTGTCGAGTCAAATTCCTTCAAAAGCTGAAGTAATTTGTCTAGCAGCAAGAGATCAAACGTCCAAGGAGATCATGACAGCATCTCTGGTTTATTTCTGAGTTCACAGTGCCAAGGATTCTTTATCAGCAGAGATCAAATTAATTGTTGGTGTCAAGGTTAAAGAGGACATTCAATAGATTGAGGCTGAAATTATTGTTGTACCAAGAGGACAAATTATTTCAAGTTTGGTATCCAATCCAAACGCTCTTTGAAGCACCATGTTCATCATCTTCAGATTTCTATGTGTGAAAAAGGATTTGCTGATCAGGATTGTCATTAAAGAAGGCCGAGTCCTCTCATTAATTCCTCCAAGGCATGTTCAGAAATTCTGGTACTAGAGAGATCAATTTCTGCCACTAAGGGAGACCTAATTATCTTAGGAAAAGGCTGTGATTTATGTATCAAGCACCAACACTGGGAGACCGGGTAGTTCATGTATTGAAGACACAAACTTCAAAGGTTTTTAAGGCTGGCCATATCCCTTTTTCCTGTAGCCAAAAAGGCCAACTGATATTCAACTATAATCAATCCAGATCTGAAGATTTTCTCTTGGCTCAAGCTCATCTTTCTGTAGCCACTTGGTGGCCTAATCTTCTTGCATAATGGGTTCGCTTTTCTCAACAAATCTGAGCAAACTCCAGGTGTTTCCTTCCATTGGCACTGTAAACTTGACAATTGCTCTCAGATTGGAATTGTTCTTCAATGGCCTTGTAAAACAGTGATTTTTGCTCTCAATTGGAAATCATATTTTCCTTAAGTCATTGACTGAAGTTTCCTTTCAAGTTTACTTACAAATTGTTTGTCAAAAGTTATGTTGTCAATTTTAGGTATGTTCTATGCTTAGAGCAATTTATTTCAATTTTCACAGTTAGTTCAATATCTTTTCCAGATTAGCAATCACATCAGCATTAAAGTAAACTGCAGATAGAACATAAACATAAATCAAAGTAGACAAGCCAAGACAAGAGGACACAAGATGTGGTGCTAGCCAGGGACAAACCCCAATGTGGGGAACCCTTGATCAATTCTTCTTATATGTTCTTCAATAGTTCAGCAGAGAGAGAGAGAGAGATGGTACATTTAAAACAGAAGTCAAGGCTGTTGATTTGGGGTAGCATTGTATGTGCTCTAGCCACAAAACATGGTGGAGAGGTTGGGGCACATGCGATCTCCAAAACCCAGAAAGGGTTTGGGCAGATTCTAAACAGATCAAGAGATATTAAAATAATTAATATTTTTAATGGAGTCCCTAAGTCTAAACTTAGGGAAAATAAAATATTAATGTGTATTAATATGAATCTATGTTAGAGTGTTCCAAAAGACATGGATCAAGCCAGATCTAATCTTAGCCGTTGATTAAGGACTTAATCTCGGCCATTGAGATGTCAACAGGAAAAGTATAAGAGGAGGCTTGAGGGTCACTTGGAGAATACACCAGAGTGATCAATCATTCTATTCTCTAGAGCGGGGTTTGCTAAGAGAGATAGAATCAGTGATCAGGAGAACAGCTGAGGGAAATTGAGTACAGAGAAACAGAGGGCAGAGATTGTGCCAAGAGAGCAACGCAGCAACCAAGGACAGTGACGTAGAGCCAGAAAGGGCTCAGGCAGGGCCACGCAGAGGCCGCCAAGTGCTGCACAGAGCACCAGAGAGGCCAGTGTGTCTGATGCAGAGGCCCAGAAAGCTAACGCAGGGCCTCTTGGACCTGACGCAAGACAAGAAAGGCTGACAAAGGCTGACGCAGGGACAACGTGAGATAGAGAGGGGCTGACACAGTCAAGATTAGGCAGACGCTGGGGTTGCAGACCAGTTTTGTGCTGAGGAGTTGCCGGAAGGATTTTCCAGGGTTTCAACCAGGAGATTTCTCTCAAACTATGAGGTATAGCTACTAAGGAAAATCTCTGTTGAGTAGGCCAGTTTTGGCACCCAGATGTACTCTGGTATTGCTTAATAAGAAAACCCTGAGATAATTGCATCGATTTTCCCGCACTGGTTTTTCCAAGGACATTGGTCCAAAAAAAATGGTGTCATGTGGTGTGTTTGTTCTTGTTTCTTTTAGTTGTTGATCTGTAATATGTTGAGCATGCACTGGTGTTTATTTTCAGTATTTACTTTGTAAATAACTTGTTAAAGAAAAATAACAAGCAGGTAGGCATAAATCAGAAAAAGTGCATGAAGGGTTTCTAAACTAAGTAAACTTAGGAACTTCAACATGATATCAGAGGGTGATTGTAAATCACAAGAGGACTAAGAGACATCAGTCGAGTGGAGCAATAGCAGCAAAAAACAACAGTCCTGAGATGACAGAAGTTGTTTCTAGCAGCACAGAGGCCAAGTGTGATGCAGAGCCATCCAGAGCCACGCAGAAGAAGTCGGGAGTTGTGCAAAGCCTCAGGGAGGTCCGCGTCACTGACACAAGGGGCTAGAGGGCTGACACAGGGCATCCCAAGGCTAATGCAGACCCATATGGGGTGATGCAGAGCCAACGTGAAGTAGAGAGGAGCTGACGCAGTTCACAGAGAGGCAATTGCAGAGCCAGCGTGAGGTAGAGAGGAGCTGACGCAGTTCATAGAGAGGTAATTGCTAAAGTCTAGAAGGTTGCAGAAATATTGTAGAGTGGAGTTGGTGAGGTACTGTAGTCAGAACAGTACCTAACAAAGCAAGGCCAGAGGAGTTGTTACCGAGGGTTTCTAGCCGAGGAACCTAGATCAGTGGTGCAGTTGCACAAGACGATCAGAGTAGGGGAAATTTCGACAAGCGGCAAAAGGATTTATAGGAGGGAAATCAGGACTCAGAGGGGGTCCAAAACAGAACTTCCAGACGGGAAGTAGAGACTCAGAGGAGTTGAACAGAGAACTTCCAGGAGGGAAGTAGAGGAGCATCATAGCACTACACGGGGTAAGAGACCACGATAGACCGGATGAAGCATCGAACTTCACAGTATGGAAGGCCAGAATCTTATCAATGCTTGACAAGAATCGTGTCAAGAACTTTGCCTTGAAGGTTATAGCTATCCCAATCGACCCCAATGATAACGACAAGTACGAAGAGGCGATGGCGAGAGCCAAGTGCTATCCTTGACGAGGTCAAGGATCATGTGGTACCACATATAACCGAGAAGGAAATGGCAATTGAGATGTGGGAGGCTCTCAAGAACCTGTACCAACATACTTCTGTGCAGAGAAGACTACTGAGAGAGAACCCGATGAGGTCGTATCAGATGAAGAAGGGTCAATCGATGGACACCTTCCTCGGAGGACTGAATGAGAGCCAAGACCAGTTGACTGCTATAAGAGCTACACCAAATCAGGAACTTATGGTGAGGATAGCCCTGAATGTTGTCTCGGAAGATTGAGAAGTGTTTGTCCAGAGTATCTTGGGCAGAGGGACTCTCCCACCTTGGGACGAGATGTGGGCAGCTCTTTGCGAGGAAGAGATCAGACGGTAGTCAAAGACAGGTAACAACAGCAAAGGGATCAAGGTCAAGCAGGAGGAGGAGGATGTGGCCCTAGCATCTGAGGTAAAGCAAGAAAAGTGGAAGAAGAAAGATCTCCCCAAGATCAAGTGCTTCCACTGTGCGCAGATGGGTCATTATGTGACCCAGTGTCCAAGGAAGAAGAGTAAGGGAGAGTCTTCCGAGACTAAGGCAGCGCCAGTAAGGGCAGAGAAGGAAGTTTTGATAAACGATGACTGTGCCATTAGTGCACATGCGCCACTTGAGCGAAAGTGGGGAGACATCAAGCAGTAGTCAAGTGGACTACAAGCAATGAGGGGCAGGATCCTCGAGGTACCTAGCCTCTTGGATTAGACCTTGCTACGGAAGCCCCAATGAGGAGTAGCAAGACTAGCTGAGTGGGTAGAGATGGATGCGGATGCAGTGGCAGAGAGAGCTACAGTGCAGGAGTCCCGAGACAGTGCAAAGCTAGTAGGCTGCAGCAATGCGAGAGGCACAAGAGTGTTGCACCAGTGCAGGAAGGCACAACAAGGTGTGAAACAGTACAAGATGCAGGGAGTTGTTGCAGCAGCACAGAGGTCAAAGAGAGGGAGCACTTGTGAAAATTCTATCACTGTAGCAACTGATTTACTTTTCCTACTTATTTCATCATAAGTTATTCATGAAATTACTTCAACAAACATTAAAATAAATACTACCGCAAATATCAGATCATAATACAAAAACAAAAATATGCACACATTGACACAGTTATTTTGGACTAATGTCCCCGGAAAAACCCAATGTGGAAAAACCTATGTAGCAAGGGAGGATTTTATTATTCAGCAATTATCTTGTAAAACAGGGTGCCAAACTAGCTTACCCACAGATAGACAAACTTCCAGCACTTTCCTAATTCCAGCGTAGCTAACCTCTACTACAGCCTGAAAGCCTCTGCGTCAACCTACTAAGGGTATGTGCAGCCTCTCTGGGCTTCTGCGTCACTCCTGCAGCCTCTACATGGATGACGCAAGCCCTTCTAGCTTTGCGCAATCCCTGTTGCCACTGCGTGGCTTCCTCTGGCTTTGCATCTGCCTCTTCTGCATTGATCCCCCATCTCTTTGTTCCATACTTGCTACCTCTTGACAGTTGTCCAGAACACTTCAATTTCTTAGCAAAGCCCGCTCCATAAATTAAACTGGTTGGTCTCCCTCAATATGTTCTCCAAGTGCCCCTCAAGCCTCCTCTTATTCTTCTTCTGTTGACATCTCAACGGCCGAGATTAACTCCCTAATCAACAGCTAAGATTAAATCTAGCTTGATCCATGTCTTTTGGACCATTCTAACACAGATTCATATTAATACACATTAATATTTTATTTTCCCTAAGTTTAGACTTAAGGACTCCATCAAAAATTGTAATTATTTTAATATCTCCTAATCTATTTAGAATCTGTCCAAAGTTCCAAACCCTTTCTAGATATTGGAGATCTCACGTGCCCCAACCTCTCCACCAAATTTTGTGGCTAGAGCACATCTGATGCTAGCCCAAATCAACATTTGTCAATGGCAGAGGGAGCTTCAGCATCAGTTGGTGTTTCTAGCCCAGCAGGGAGGTCAGTTGGGAGATCAGTTACTTACTTCTCAGTAACTGAGTTGCAGTGCAACAGTGGGCAGCACAATGCAACATGATGAGAAGAAGTGCAGTGTAGATGCAGTGCTGGGAGGAAGGACCAGCAGCAGCATGGATGCAAAGGGATTTGTCGTACAGATGCAGCAGTGGCAGTGGCAGAACCATGGGCAGCAGTACAGGATGCAACAATGCAGAGGATGTTGGGCAGAAAGGCCTAGCATCAGCACAAGTACCGATGTCGGATGATTAGAGTAATACACAGTGAGGAGTATTGCTAGAGCACAGTCCTCGCTAAGAGAGAGTGTTCATTTGGGGTAGCATCTGATGTGCTTTAGCCACAAAATTTGTGGAGAGGTTGGGGCACATGAGATCTCCAATACCCAGAAAGGGTTTGGGCAAATTTTAAACAGATTAGGAGATATTAAAATAATTAATATGTTTAATGGAGTCCCTAAGTCTAAACTTAGGGAAAATAAAATATTAATGTGGATTAATATGAATCTGTGTTAGAGTGGTCCAAAAGACATGGATCAAACCAGATCTAATCTTAGCCATTTATTAGGGACTTAATCTTAGTTGTTGAAGTGTCAACAGGAAAAGTATAAGAGGAGGCTTGAAGGTCACTTGGAGAATACACCAGAGTGATAAGTCATTCTACTCTCTAGAGTGGGGTTTGCTAAGAGAGATAGAATCAGTGATCAGGAGAGCAGTTGAGGAGCATTGAGTACAGAGAAACAGAGAATGCAAAGATTGTGCCGAGAGGGCAGCATAGCAGCCAAGAAGAGTGATGCATAGCCAACAAGGGCTCACGCAGGGCCACGCAGAGGCAGCCAAGTGTTGTGTAGAGCACCAGAGAGGTCAGTGTGTCTGAAGCAGAGGCCCAGAAAGCTGACGCAAGGCCTCCTAGGGCTGACGCAGGCCAAGAAAGGCTGATACAGGGCTAGCGTGAGACAAAGAGGGGCTGACATAGTCCAGATTGGGTAGATGTTGGGGTTAAAGAGAAATTTTGTGCTGAGGAGCTGCCGGAAGGATTTTCTGGGGTTTCAGCCAGGAGATTTCTCTCAAACTGTGAGGTATAGCTGCTAAGAAAATTCTATGTTGGGTAGGCCAGTTTCAGCACCTAGATTGTACTCTAATATTGCTTAATAAGAAAACACTCAGATAGCTGCACCGGTTTTCCCGCATTGGGTTTTTCCAGGGACATTGGTCCAAAAATAATGGTGTCATGTGTTGTGTTTGTTCTTGTTTCTTTTAGTTGTTGATCTGTAATATGTTGAACATGAACTGGTGTTTATTTTCAGTATTTACTTTGTAAATAACTTGTTAAAGAAAAATAACAAATAGGTAGGAATAAATCAAAAAAAGTGCACAAAGGGTTTCTAAACAAGGTAAACTTAGAAACTTCAACAAACACTTTGACTTATCTAGATAAGAGCATAGATCATCTATAAGAGGATGATATATGAGATCTGTTGAAGTCATGTTGCTTCAACTGGTTCTCCAAGGTGACTCCTTCACCTATCATTGTGTTGCATCTTGTCATCATGTTGCACCTCACCATGCTGCACCCATCATCACAATGTTGGACCTCATGACTGTTGCACCTTATGCTGCATTGTTGTCCCATCTGCCATTGTTGAACCATGTTGTCCTACAACATGTCTCATGTGCTTGAAGCACCATGCTTGCCACTACTATCCATGTTGTCCGCGCTTGTCATGCTTGTTTTTGTCCATGCTTGTTGTTGTCATGTCACAGTTGTTGTCCCACTTTGCTTTAGCATCCCTTTGCTGTCCCATTTACTAGCACACTGTACCTTGTTGTTGTCTAATGAATTTGCAGCACCATACTTGGTTGTTGTCTCATTTGCAGCCTTGTTGTACCATGCTAGCCGTTCGTCGTTGCTCCTATGAGTGCTTGTTGTCCCACTATTTGCTGCACCAAGCATCATGCCTAGCTGTCCCATTTATCTTAACATATCTTGTTGTCCCATTTATTATGCAGATGTCCCTTGCCACTGTTGCCTAGATATATGTTGTAGCTATTGTCCCTAACAATCATACCATAATATGTTGTTGTCCCCATTGCCTTGCCATCCCTTGTTGTTGTCCCATGTGTATTAGCATATCTTGTTGTCCCATCTATTATGTAACTGTCCTGGGCATGTTTGAGTCCTCAAACTCTCATGTTGCCCATGTTTTGAGGGTCACCTACAGCCCACCTTTTCAGCGTATTAGGCCTGCATCTAGGGCACCATAGTTAGTGTTAGGGCTCCCTTTAGACTGCGTTTAGGGCTTCCATTAGGGCTCCCTTTAGACTGCATTTAGGGTTGCCATTAGACAACGTTTAGGGCTACCCTTAGACTGCATTTAGGGCTGCCTTTTGGAAAGCCTTTAGGGCTCCCTTTAGACAACATTTAAGGCACCCTTTAGACAACGTTTAGGGCTGCCATTAGACTACGTTTAGGGTTGCCTTTTGGATAGCGTTTAGAGCTCCCTTTAGACAGCATTTAGGGTTGCCCTTAGACTTCTTTCCTCCAACGTCTATGGCTTCCACTTCTAGATTTCTCTTCCTCTAAAACCCAAGACAAGTGGTGAGAAATCAAGATAGAAGTGTGTGTAAGAAATGACTCTCAAGCCATCTCCTTTTATACTAAAACCTTGAGCACATGTGGGGTTTATTTGGTTGTTGGCCGACCTTGACGAATTGTCTTATAACACAAATAAATTCATAACTCCTTGAATACTTATCGGAATCGGATGATCTTTAGATTAATCCTACACCTCTCGATGAGTGGGATCCAACAAAAATACCAGTTGCCATAAATAAAATGACCCACATGGAGTTTGGACCTAGTTGCCAATTTTAACACTCCCTCTCAACTAGGGAGAACTCTATTCGCTAATCCATATGTTCGACTGTACTATCTCTACCATCAGTGCCCTGCACTGCTGAGCTCTGCTTTGCTCTCCTCTATTTTGCTAAGCTCTGCTCTGTTCTGCTCTGCTAAACCATGAAGAAGAAGAGTGGATCGAGAATGTTTCATACCATTCTCTACTGACCCGAAGTCAGTTTTATTGATCCCAGATCAATATCACTAGAGAGTGTCTCAAGCCACTCACACTGATCCCAAATCAGTTTCATTGATCCTAGATCAATGGATGTCATCCTAACATAGGGAGTACGGTAGATACAATGATGCATCCATCGATAGTACTATTATGGTCCCTAACCCCATTTCCCTACTCATTGGTCAGATGAGAGGTACTTCCCATGAGTCCCAGACTGCATGGGTAGGATGCCTCGACAAGAGAACCATTTATCATGTCCCTAAGTTGCCTTGGGGCATCACAGGGGAAAGTTGAGCCATTCACCCTGTACACAGTGCACCATTAGGGGAGGGTGAGTCACCCTATTGTCGCGTGTTGCTCCAGTAAGTACCCCAAGCCCCCCGGAGCTCCCAGAGCTCAATGCATGCAACATGCAAGACCCTCATAAGAGGGTCTCTCAACAACTCCAAGTCATTCGGGAAAGTCACAAATTTGACCTTGCCCCGGTGCTTTGACAGAATGTCTGTAACTTGTACATCAATCTCAATGCAATGGAGCCTCCTTGCTCATCGACGTACCATATCCCTGATAAGGTAGTATCTGATGTCTATTTGCTGAAGCAATCATAGAATACAAGATTCCTCAACAATCAAATCCCCCCTGGTTGATACAGAGGATCACGATGGTATCGATCATGTGTACAAACAGCTCACTGAAGAGCTTCCTCAACTAGTCATCTTCACACGAGATCATACTCGTAACTATGTATTCGGTTTCAGAGGTGCTCAAAGCAACCGTCTTTTGCTTCCTAGTTATCCTGGATATCGAAGCAAAACCCAAAGAGAACCAACACTCAGAAGTGCTCGTGATCCTCCACACTGCTTGCCTAGTTAGCATTCGAATAATCATGCAGCTTCACATTTCCGACAGTGTATCTCAATTCATGAGATATTGTGCCTTGAAGATATCTCAAAAGATTCTTGGCACCAATCCAGTGAGGCTCAACCATATATGAGCTCATCATACTAATTGCAAAACATATGTCCGGACGGAAGTTCACCAAGAACATCAACGCGAATGAGTTTATAAAACTCAGAGGCATTTCCCAAATTTGGTCCGGCACCACTACCATATAACTTCTAATAGTTAAGATCCTCGAGGTAGTCGCAGTCTTGCAGTTTACCCTTCCACATTCGGAATCCAACTCTTCTTACTTCTCCAAATGAGAGGTTTTGCACCTGTTAGAAATAGGTCATCCTTAGAAGGTGTCGGTATGAGAGGTCTAACATCCACAACCTTCAAGCAATGGTTTGGATTGGCTTCACTCCTAGTGAATCTCAACTTCATCTGACAGCTATCAATCGTCTCATACTATGCCTGGGGTGTTTTGCTTCAAGCCATAGAGGGCTTTCTTCCACCTGCATACATGAGATTCCCAAATATAAATCTCAAACCCCTCAGTTGTTCCAAACCTGTGGACCTGCTACATGAGGGGAATGGTCCCCTTGTAAGATTTTCCTTTCAGTACATCTCAGACATGTACCTTCATGCTCCTTTTGAATTCAGGCATCCCTGTCACCATCTAACTCACATCAAGTAGGGCCCCATAAAGTAGACCTCTGGTGTTATAGATGAGATATGTGAATTGATATGATCCCCAATGGACCATCCTACAACTTGATACAAATTGCCAACCCTGAACCCATGAGTAAAAGCATCTTTGAAAATTTCATTTTCAAACACGTACCTTTCCATCGATGAATGCCACCCTATAACCTTTGACTTCCATTTCCGAAATGGACACCAGGTTCTTCTTGTGATCAGGTACATAAAAGAGATATTGTAGATTAATCAAGTTACCCTCATTCAATTGAGGGGTAACACTTCCTACACCCTTTTCGAGATAGGTGGCATCGACTACAAATATAATCCCACGATTGTTTCCATATCTACCAAATTAGGGAGAGCACCTTTCTATCTGTTGAAGTGCTTTGGAGCACTACAATCAATAACCCAGATTCCCAAAGAATCTGAAGGAGAGGGCCAATACAAGATAACGCTTCTTTATCTTATCAGAAACACCATTTGATTCTTCATACCTCGAGTTCCTTGCTTTCTTTGAAGAGTCGGTCATTACCTTGATGACTTGCATTACCTGTCATTCCTCTGATCATTGAAGATGTCCTTGGAATGATTGTTATCATCATCAAGTGATGTGTCCCTGCCATTCGGACACTCCTCCACATAATGGCCAAGCTTATTGCAACCAAGGCATCTGCCTTTCCTTCCACCTTTAGATTCAGACTTTCCATTGAAGTGATCTTTAAGTAGGCCATCAGAAACTTCTGTTGCGCCATTCTGATAATATTCTTTGCTTCGACTTCACCCTCGGTGAATTTGAAGAAGAATGAGGAATCCACTAATCCTTTTTTTCTTTCCCAACTATCTTCGGTGATTGCTCTTTCACTCTTGCTTGGGCTTTGTCTTCACCTCAACTCTAATACCATGTTAATTTTAGGTGTGTTCTATGCTTAGAGCAATTTATTTCAATTTTCACAGTTAGCTCAATATCTTTTTCAGATTAGTAATCACATCAGCATTAAAGCAATGTTCCACCAAGACTCCGGTGCGGGGAGACGCGGGTGCGGGGAGACGCACAGGGGGGACGTGTGGGAGTACCCTCAAATTTTAGGGATATTTCGGGGGTGCGGGGAGTCGTCGAG
>APFE031153684.1:0-70847 GCA_000404065.3 Pinus taeda | reverse complement strand
CCCACACTGGGGAAACGCACCCCCTTGCGTCTCCCCAAGACTCCCCAAAAAGGGTGCGTGGGGAAACGCACCCCCAAGAAACTCCCCGTCCCGGGTGCGAGGGGTGCGTGCACCCGACCCTGGGGGACGCGTCCCCGTGGAACACTGCATTAAAGTAAACTATAGATAGAACATAAACATAAATCGTGGAAGACAAGCCAAGACAAGAGGACACAAGATGTGGTGCTAGCCAAGGACAAACCCCAATGTGGGGAAACCCTTGATCAATTTTTATATGTTCTTCAATAGTTCAACAGAGAGAGAGAGATAGTACATTTACAACAGAAGTCAACACTTTGACTTAACTAGATAAGAGCATAGATCATCTCTAAGAAGATGATACATAAGAAGATGCTACTTCAACTGATTCTCCAAGGTGACTCCACCTATCATTGTGCTACGTCTTGTCATCATGCTGCACCTCACCGATAATCACAATGTTGGACCTCATGATTGTTGCACCTTACGCTGCACTGTTGTCCCATGTGCCATTGTTGAACCATGTTGTCATATAGCATGTCTCGTGTGCTTGCAGCACCATGCTTGCCACTGCTATCCATGTTGCCTGCGCTTGCCATGCTTGCTGTTGTCCATGCTTGCTACTGTCATGTCACAGTTGCTGTCCCACTTCGCTTTAACATCCCTTTGTTGTCCTATTTACTAACACACTGTACCTTGCTGTTGTCTAATGAATTTGCAGCACCATACTTGGTTGTTGTCCCATTTGCAGCCTTGTTGTACCATGCTAGTCATTCATTGCTGCTCCTATGAGTGCTTGATGTCCCACTATTTGCTGCACCAAGCATCATGCCTAGCTGTCCCATTTACCTTAGCATATCTTGCTGTCGCATTTATTATGCAGCCGTCCCTTGCCACTGCTGCCTAAATATATATGTTGTAGCTGTTGTACCTAAGAGTCATACTATACCTTGCTTCTATCCCCTTTGCCTTGCCATCCCTTGCTGCTGTCCCATGTGTCTTAGCATATCTTGTTGTCCCATTTATTATGCAGTTGTCCTAGGCATGTTTGAGTTCTCAAACTCTCATGCTTCCCCTGTTTTGAGAGTCACCTACAGCCCATCTTTTCCGTTGTATTAGGCCTGTATCTAGGGCATCGTACATTAGCGTTAGAGCTCCCTTTAGACTGTGCTTAGGGCTGCCATTAGACAGCGTGTAGGGCTGCCCTTAGACTGCGTTTAGGGATGCCTTTTGGACAGAGTTTAGGGCTCCCTGTAGATAGGGTTTAGGGTTGCTTAGACTTCTTTCCTCCAATGTCTAGGGCTTCCACTCCTAGATTTCTCTTCCACTAAAACCCAAGGCAAGTGGAGAGAAATCAAGATAAAAGTGTGTGTATGAAATGACTCTCAAGTCATCTCCTTTTATACTAAAATGTTGAACACATGTGGGGTTTATTTGGTTGTTGGCTGACCTTGACGAATTGTCCTATAACACAAATAAATTCATACTCAATGAATACTTATCGGAATCAAATGATCTTTAGATTAATCCTACACCTCTCAATGAGAGGTATCCAAGAAAAATATCAATTGCCATAAATAAGATGACCCACATGGAGTTTGGCCCTAGTTTCCAATTTTAACATCTGTATTATCTATTGACAATAATTTCCAGAGTATGCACACTAACAATTTCTGAAAAGGGGTCAAAGGAGATTACAAATAATTTTGGAAACATTTGCTTGAAATTGTTTGAGATAATTCTAACTATTCATTTGAAATTAGCCTGGTACATTACAAAAAAGTTGTTGGGCTTTTCCCTTTAAGGGGTTTCCTAGGGTAAATCTCTGTACTCTTTGTGTGGACTGTCTTTTTATGATAGTACTATACTAATACGTTACATGGTTGATGTCTTTTTGTGTAATTATTGAATGATAAATGCTAAAGAAAATGTGAAAATATAAAAAATAATTCAATCCAAAAGACACCCTAAAAATCAACATGGTTATTGGTATCAGAGCAAGTTTTTTGGTGAAAGAGTAGCCCTAGAAAGAAAGAAAGCATTGATTCATTAAGCCCTAGATCATTGATGAACTCTGTCCTTAAGCCATTAAAATGGCCAAATTCATCTTGCTGGTTGATGCAGCTTCAATAGGTCAAAAATTTCTACACTAGATTTTAGGAGATCTAACCTCAAAACTGAAATTTGTGTAATGAACGTTTCGAGAAGATCTATTGACTAATGGCTCTTATTGCAATAGCATCAGCTTGCAAATTGATTATAATACACCAGGTCATGCATACCTTGGCCAAGAAAAATCAACGGATCAAAATCCTCAAATCTGATAGGCCAAAACTCTCAGAAATAGAGGTGGAGCAAATGCAAAATCTTGTCTAAAGAGCACATCAATCCAGTGACAAAAGATTGAAAGTTGAGCAACATTTGTTGAAATTTAAAGGCAAAAAGAAGAAGTCCTGTGGTATGTCACTGAGATGAAGGTTGGTGACAAGGTTTGAATTTTTTAATGGAAGGAGCTTGTTTTCAAATCAGATTGTTTGTGTAAGAAACCTGTGATCAAGGCTGAGGTGCAACAAAAAGGGCTGAGCTATACTTCGTTGAAGAAAGAAGCATTTATCTTCTATGAAACCGGATTCGTTGGAAATGCCCTACGTGTCTGAATCCCACAAATCGGACATGATTCAATGGTGATTCGAATCCTAGAACGTGACACGCCATGTCCTAACGTGACACGATTGAATCCTTCACGTGTCACGTTAGGACACAACATGTCACGATTTTGGGATTCGAATCCCAAAAAGGGAAACTCATGAGCATAAAAACACATTGTTCTATCAATAATTTACCATTTCTCTCTTTCAGTTTTGCATACATTGAGGTGTGGGCAAGGAGCTAAGGGTTTGGAGCAAGGAGCTAAGGGTGTGGAGTATTCAACAATGAGATTCAAGCACCAGGGAGTGCATTTCATCTCTATCTTTTGCATTTCTATTACAGTAGTTTGTATATGAATTTTTTTACAAATTTGTGCATGTTTTGCTTTTTTTTTTTTTTTCAGTATTCATGGCTCAATCAAAGGCAACAGTTAGGGGGCAAAGGAAGGGGAAAAATGTCTCCATTGAAAATGCACCTCCTCCCCCAATATCATCAAAGTCTACTGCAAGTAATGTTGAAAGAAGAGGAGGACCTAAAGACAGCATTGAGAAATATCCCTTATGGAAATATGTTACAAGAGAAGATGGGACAAGCACCAAGGGGAAGGGAGGAGGCAATGTGCAATGGTGATGCAAGATTGCCACATTTCTTTCAAAAGCACATATTACCGTGTGAAAGGCCATTTGTTGGCTTTACCAAGTTGTGGAATTGGAGCTTGTAAAGTTGTTCCTTTACAAAAGAGGAAATAAAAGGAAAACGAGTTCATTGTTGGTATGGCAAATGTGGTTGCAAAATCAAGAAAAACCAAGAATAAAGACCAATGGACAAGATTTTTCAGAAAGAAAAACAGGAAGAGCTTGATCTCACCATTGCTCTATCAAAACTTATATCCTTTAATGTTTCACGCTCACCTCTATTTATTGAGATGTGTCGAGCTCTCGCTGAAGGGGCTCCATCATGGTATGTGCCTCTTGGTTCAGAGAAGCTTAGAACCACGTTGTTGATGAAGGCAAAAAAAGAGGTGCAAAAACTGCTTGAGCCTATTAAAGCATCATGGCCAACATCTGGGGTTAGCATTGTTTCTGATGGATGGACAGATCGAGCACGACACTCAATCATCAACTTCATGGTGTCTTCCTTGAATGGTCCAGTTTTCTTGAAAGTAGTGGATACACTTGGAAAATATAAGGATGCACAATTTATGGGTAAGTTATTTATTAAAATAATTGAAGATGTAGGTGTTGATTCTTGTGAGCAAATCATTACAGATAATGCACTTGTTTACAAGGCTGCTGGCATGATTGTGGAAGCTAAATATCCACAAGTGTTTTGGACACCTTGCATTGTCCATTCATTGAACTTAGCACTAAAATCTATTGCTTTTGATGTGCTTTAGATTGGTAATATTATTGAAAATGTATGACATATCCGTAACTTTGTGCAAATCATACAAATGCCCTCACTATCTACAAGGAGTACAGCAATCTATCATTGTTGAAGAATGTTGATACACGGTTTGCCTCTTCATTCATGATGTTGAAGAGGTTGAGGGAGGTCAAGGCCGCTCTTGGGGCCATGGTTATTTTCGAGTTTTGGTCTTTTTGGAGAAAGACAGATCAAGTAGCCTCTAAAAGAGTGAAGGACACAGTGCTAGATGATGCTTAATGGGAGAGGGTAGATCTAATTATTCAGATCATGGACCCTATCATTTCTTTGCTTCGATTTGCGGATACAGACAAACCCATCCTAAGAGAGGTTTATGAGGGATGGGATTCCATGATTGAGTCTGTGAAGAGCATTATTCTACAAAGTGAGTGCCCCGAGTATGAGACATCACCAGAGGCCTTCTATGGTACTATACATAATATTCTTGTCAGCAGATGGGACAAGAATTGCACACCTTTACATTGTTTGGCTCACTCATTGAACCCAAAATACCACAACCATGAATGGCTAAATGGTGGACCTTCCCGTAGATTCCCTCTTCACATGGATGGTGAAATCTCACAGGGGAGGAACGCTGCATTCAGGCAAGTTTTTCAGGATAGAGCATTGCTTGATGAGGTGGAGGATGCCTTTGCAAAGTTTTCCACTGGCACTAGTCGATTTGCAGGATATGATGTGATTAGAGACAAGGGGGCTAAGAAGCCCTATTCTTGGTGGGCAAATCATGGGGCAACAAGCCCTCCTCTTCAACAGTTAGCCATGAGGCTCCTCTCTCGAGTGACTTCATCCTCTTGTTGTGAGAGGAATTGGAGCACATATGGGAATTTGTATAGTGTGAAGAAGAGCAGGCTTGAGCAGTCCAGGGCAAAGACAATGGTGTATGTGCACACCAACCTTTATCTTATTTACAAGCAAAGGGAAAAGTGGTTGAGGGGAAAGACAAAGATGTGGGATGTCTTTCCTGATGATATGGGTTTGGACATCAGTGTTGAGTTGGCATTAGCCAACATGGATCTCAATGATCCAATGCTAGAGCCTGTTAGATTTGATGACGGTGATATTTTAGAAGGGTCATCCTCCACACCAGCAGATGCAGAGGCGACTATGGATACATGGGAGGAGGAGGATGTAGAGGAGAGCAGTGGTGAGTTTGGTGACCATGATGATGAGGACATTGATGCTGATTCTGATGATGACTATGAGGATTGTTGACTCGTGAATCATGGGCTACCTATTTCCTTGAGGCTTGTATACCTGTAGTTGTTTTATATTTTCTATTTCTATTTGCCATTGGCATTGCACTACCTATGTAACACATTTTGATTTGATGACTTAATGAGAAAACTACAGTTGTCAGTGTCTTTATCTTACTATCTTGTAAGTTGTTTTTCATTTATGAATCATGATTTATGTGACGTATTTGAATTTTGTATGTACTATGCATGCTATAATGTTACTAACTTACTTTGTAAACAGTAAAACTAACATCTAGATGAAGATCTATGTTTGAAATCAATGAATTTGTATCATTAATAAGAATTTGTGTAATATAATGAAATAATATATAACGAATCCTATGTGTCCTATTCCGGGGGGTCAACATGTCCAAATCCAACTCTCGAATCCTTGTATCCTACGAATCTCGAATCCCCGTGTTAGGTGACTTAGTTTATCTTCAATAAAGATAAGTGATCTTTTGCCTCTTTCTTTTAATATCTTTGTAATATAGACAAGTGTGAATGTGCTAATACTAAATGACTGTGTGTTCATTTTATTGATAGTCAAATTAGGTACGAGGACTAAGACAGTATGTACTGTCAAGCAACAAGGACCAGATTAGTGTTCTTTCTTCCAGAACGTTGGATGTGTTGACTGCTGAGTTGTACTTAGCAAATTTTATAAAGACTCTATAGCCTGAGACAAAGTATACATCAACAGTTTTCAGAATCTAGAAATCAACAGAGCATTCTATAGCCCCTTTCTCTCTCTTCTCTTACAGTGCGTTTTCAAATTTTGTAACCCTATGGGGAATTGTAAAAATGTTGGTAGTGTTGTACCCATTTTGTCACAAGTCCTTGGAAGCAATGTACAAAATTTTTCAAAGATCAAAATCATTGGCCAACCAATTGTTATATCATTGTAAATCCAAATTCTGCAAATTATGTAGTAAATGATGCTAGTATGACCATTTAATTATGTAACAACACCTAGGTAAGCCTTTGATTTTGGTGACTAATTTCATCCTAGGAGAATTTTTAACTTCACGGAATTATGTGTGTTTCTAAACACGGATAATCAGCAGAGTTCTTTTCCAGCTTAAACCCCAAAAAGCTTGGGTGGAATTCACTGACAAGGTCTTAGGTGAGTCCTAGAGTTATATTGAGTCTTTGTAAAAGAGGTTTGTGAATAATTTAAGCTATTTGGCTAAATTATTTTATTACAGTTCACTTGGTCTATACTAGATCATATTATGTCGAAGAATTGAGTAATATCATGAAGGTCTATGACGAATGTGTATTCCCCCCTGTGAGGGTTGAATTATTTGTAATATCTGATCTAAAAAATATTTTAGTGCATGGTCCCTCATATTTAAACACCATGGTTAAAATATTTGAGGGTAGAAAAAATATTAATCCCCTCTTGTGACAATTAGTTAATTTTTCTGGCTAAATTAAAATTAAATCCTAAGCCAGAAAATTAATTAATTTAGAATCAAAAATAATTATAGAGAAATTAATATTTCTCCAAGTGGAAAATTTGTGGGTCAAAGAGAAGTCAAATTTTGGGGTTCCCCCACCAAGGCAAAAATGGATTTTTTAAGAAAGATTGAGCCCTTGGACCTTGTTGGTTAAATCAAAGTTCAAAATTTTGAGAAAATTAATCCAAAAATTTAAGTTTTGGAATAATAAAAAATGGGTTTTATAAAAAATTCGAAATTTCTATAAAATTAAATATTTTTACAAAGATTAAAAAATGATCAAATTATTATTAACAGTCAAGATTATTTTGACGGAGATCAAGCCAACTAGTCATTATTTTCCACTTGGAAGATTTTTCTATAAATAAAAGTCATTTTTGCTTCTATCAGACCAAAGAATTCTGATTTTGGGCTTGTTACCCACTACTTGTGGGTAGTATGCATAAGAGATAAATTTTCTCCTAGATGGTCCTCAGCCGGCAGCCCCTTGCAACCACCAAATAACTCGATGTGCTATTATCTTTGCCACCAGACCCAGCCATGTGGTCCCTCGCTCATCTGTTATGATCGTATATTTGAAGGTAGGCCTCCTGACCCTGAAGGTATGGATTTTCATTGGTATAGTTGAGTAATTCTCATCAATTATCATGGACACTTTCGGGCATGGATTGGTGGGAGGATTCAGAAGAAAGAGTGGGCTAGGTCTGTACTCATCTCCTTTGTTTAATTTGGTTATTAGCCTTGTATTCTAGTACCGTGGGATCTCCTTTACAAGTTGTTAGCTTTAGGGTTGGCACTACATGGGAAATCCTTATTTGGAAGCGTGGTCCCGCTTCTCGACACAATATACATCACCCCCCTCTCCTCATTTTAACCCCATTCATCACTTTTCCCATTTGGGTCCACATTTGCCCTTTGGGTCCACAAAGGGTTAGCCTCTTCCTCCCCTTGTCCACACCTTGGGTTGGGCCTGGAATAATGCCCCAGAGGTTGATGTAGCTAAAAAGAAAAGAAAAGGCATAATTTGGCCACTCTCAACAGAAAATGTACCACAAAATGCAAAAGATAGTTGGGACAAACAAATTTAGCACATGGGCAAAAGACAAACATGAGCTCTACCCCTTATTTATGGCCATCACCCTGGTTCCCATGGGCCATAGATCGACCCCCTACAAATTAAGGAACCCATAAGTGTCCCAAAACCTAGTGCCTAATGAAATGCCCCACCTTAAAAGGGGGTACCTATTGCTATATCCTGCACATCATGCTCTCATCTGCTAACCCAACCAGTTATGAAGAAAAATCAATTAAA
Source organism: Pinus taeda (assembly GCA_000404065.3). NCBI lineage: Eukaryota > Viridiplantae > Streptophyta > Pinopsida > Pinales > Pinaceae > Pinus > Pinus taeda. The sequence continues at coordinate 62,724 of APFE031153684.1, read as the reverse complement.
AGCAAAAGGCATATGAAGAAGAGTGGAAAAACAAAGGTCGGGGTAACTCATGTACCGCAATTTTCTCCCTCCTACACTCACATACCTAAGTGTAGGCTTCCCCCTTTTTAGCTACCTTGGTACCATGACATATGGCCTAGATCCTTCCCCTGATCCCCACTCCATTCCATCACTATACCACATTCCACCTACCCATTGATGGATGTACTGTGGACATGTCACCCCCTTTAAAGATTGAAACCACCTAATAGGTCCTTGGTTAACCCCTTTATTAAGCTTGGAGACACCTATACATGCCAAAGGCCACTATGGAAGGGCATGCCACCATGAATTACCCACTTGATTACATGATTTCTAAGCTCTTTTACTTGATTATTCTAATGATTTGTTGTACTGGAAGGCTAAAGGATGCATTGGACCTTATGTAGGATTGCAGGTGGGTTTCCATTTAGGGTTTGGTCTCCCTATATGGGTTCCAAGCTCTCCAGAGGGCCATGTTACCCACCATTTTGTGAGTGTTATCCCTAGGAGAATTTTTTTTCTCCAAGATGGTCCTCAGCCGACAGCCAGAAGCCCCTTGCAGCCACCAGCTAGCTCATTGTGCCATTTCTCCACCACCTGAGCCAGCCATGTGGTCCCTCGCCCATCTGTCGTGATCGTATGTTTGAAGGTGGGCCTCATGAACCTATAGTAATGCCTTGTCATTTACTAAATGAGTATTGTAGTTTGCTTATCATGGACACTTCTGGGCATAAATTCATGGGGCATTCGGAGGAAAGAACGGGTTATGTCTGTGCCCTTGTCCCCTAGACCCCTTTTGGATATTAACCTTGCATTCTAGTCCCATGGGATCTCTTTTACTGACCATTTGGCTTTACAGATGGTATTACATGGGAAACCTTGATTTTGGTTATGTGTTCCCACTCCCTTATCTGCTTATATTACCCCATTACCACTCATTATTACCCCATTCATCATCTCTCCCACCTAGGTCCACATTCCCCCACTGGGTCCACATAGGGTTAGCTTGCCCCTTCCCCTTGCCCACACCTTGGCTCATGGCATGGAATGATGCTCGAAGGTTGATGCAGCTAAAAAGTAAGATAAAAACATATTTGGCCACATTCAACAGTGAAATGTACCACAAAAAGCAAAAGATGCTTGTGACAAACACATTTAGCACATTGGCAAAAACCAATACATGAGCTCTACCCCATCATCATGGCCATCATCCTGGTTCCTACAGGTTCTATAAAGCTCCTTCATCATAAAGGAAACCAATATTGTCCCAACCCCTGGTGGGCAATGAACCGCCCTACCTTAAAAGTGGATAATCACTGCTATATCTTATGCATCATGCTCTTACCCCTTGAGCCCCAAGCAGTTAATCAATAAAAATCATAAAAGACAAAAGGCATATAAAAAATGGTGGAAAAATCAAAGTCGAGGCACCTCATGTACCATGATTGCTCCATCTTATACATTATAAACCCAAGTGTTGATTTGGGGTAGCATCGGATGTGCTCTAGCACGAAATTTGAGGAGAGGTTGGGGCACATGAGATCTCCAATACCCAGAAAGGGTTTGGGCAGATTCTAAACAGATTAGGACATATTAAAATAGTTAATATTTTAATGGAGCACCTAAGTCTAAATTTAGGGAAAATGAAATATTAATGTGTATTAATATGAATCTGTGTTAGAGTGGTCCAAAAGACACGGATCAAGCTAGATCTAATCTTAGCCGTTGATTAGGGACTTAATCTCGGTCGTTGAGATGTCAATAGGAAAAGTATATCAAGAGGCTTGAGGGTCACTTGGAGAATACACCAGAGTGATCAGTGATTCTATTCTCTAGAGCGGGGTTTTCTAAGAGAGATAGAATCAATGGTCGGGAGAGCAGTTGAGGGGCATTGAGTACAGAAAAGCAAATAACGCAGAGATTGTGTCGGGAGAGCAGCACAGCAGCCAAGGAGAGTGACGCAGAGATAGCAAGGGCTCACGCAGGGCCACGCGGAGGCAACCAAGTGCTGCACAGAACACCAGAGAGGCCAATGTGTCTAACGCAGAGGCCCAGAAAGCTGACACAGGGCCTCCTCAGTCTGATGCGGGCCAAGAAAGGCTAATGCAGGGCCAGCGTGAGACAAAGAGGGGCTAACGCAGTCCAGATTGGGCAGATGCTGGAGTTGCAGAGCAGTTTTGTGTTGAAGAGCTGTCGGAAGGATTTTCCGGGGTTTCAGCTAAGATATTTCTCTCAAACTGTGAGGTATAGCTGCTAAGGAAATTCTCTGTTGGGTAGGCCAGTTTCGGCACCCAAATTGTACTATGATATTGCTTAATAAGAAAACCTTCAGATAGCTGCACCGGTTTTCCCGCATTGGGTTTTTTCCAGGGACATTGGTCCAAAAATAATAGTGTCATGTGGTGTGTTTGTTCTTGTTTCTTTTAGTTGTTGATCTGTAATATGTTGAGCATGCACTGGTGTTTATTTTCAATATTTACTTTGTAAATACCTTGTTAAAGAAAAAATAACAAGTAGGTAGGAATAAATCAGAAAATGTGCATGAAGGGTTTCTAAGTAAGTAAACTTAGAAACTTCAACATGGTATCAGAGCGTGATTGCAAATCACAAGAGGACTAAAAGACATCAGTCGAGCAGAGCAATAGTAGCAGAAAACAATTGTCCCGAACTGATAGAAGTTGTTTCTAGCAGTGCAGAAGCCAAGGAAGTGTGACACAGAGCCAGCCAAAGCTACGCAGAAGAAGTCGGGAACTGCACAGAGCCTCAGAGAGGCCAGCAACGCAGAGGGCCAGAAGGTCGACGCAGGGCATCCTAGGACTGACGTAGACCCATCCAGGGTGACACAGAGCCAGCGTAAAGCAGAGAGGGGTTGACGTAGTTCACAGAGAGGCAGTGGCTGGGGTATAGAAGGCTGCAAGAATATTGCAAAGTGGAGCTGGTGAGGTACTGTAATTAGAACAATATCTAACAAAGAAGGGTCAGAGGAGTTGTTACCGAGGGTTCTACGTTGCACGAAACGGGGAAACAAGTACGAGTTTCCGAAATGGGAAGCAATACAAAACACGACCTCCCCAATTTTCAAATGGGGAAACGCGAATATATATATACATATAGATATATTAAAATATTTTCAATATATATATATATTTGAAAATTTTAAATATATATATAAATTATATGAAAATATTTAAATAATAATAATATATATGTGTTGTGGTGTGTGTGTGTGTGTGTGCAATCATAAAGCATAAATGATACATTAAATTATTACACTAACATTAAGATTTAATACATCACATTTACTCATGAATGATCACATAATGAAAATAAAAATATCGGAATATCCAAAAACAACCTTTATTATATATCCAAATCTCAAAATCAGCCTTTATTTATATTAATATATGAGGTTGCAAGTACAATAAAGACTATAAGGCTGCAAGAGAGAGATCCAAATAAGGATTTTCTGCATCCACATCCCATTCTTTAGAAGGACCACTGTTGTATTGGGAGTCTCCTCCTACATAGTCGAACGACTTTAGTGCTTTTGATTAAATACAAGTTTCATACCCTAGTACCCTACATGGTCTTGATTATTGGGAGTTTCCCTTGCATAGACGGCTTGGTTCTCTTGATTAAATACAAGTTCCATACCCTAGTACATGATAAAATCCAATGGAAACATTGCAATCCCCCCAATCCTGAATCCTGAAAAATAGATAAGTCTACTGGATTTTGAGTGAGATCTAAAATTCTACTTTCTCTATATGAAATCCAATGAGGGCGAAACCAGTCTCAAACATCCAGAGTCATTTCATGGTAATGTTAAAAATTTAAGTAAAAGGATGAAAATGAAAAATAAAGGAGAATATCACTTTTATTTTAAGAATTTAACATTACCATGAACTGCATATGCCTCAAACTTCCTAATGAACTGCATATCAACACTAGAGAAAAAATTCACTTTTATAACTTTAGACACGTATCTAGAAGCAACTAGAAGTCACTTACCTACCCTAAAAATAAATTAAAAACAAACTAAAAAAATAAAAATAAAAAACACAAGTTAATGAGGAAATGTGGGTCGTACGGCCGTGAAACACGTTTCCGGCCATACTGGCCACGTTTTCGTTTCGGGAAACGTGGCAGTACAGCTGGAAACGCGTTTCTCGGCTGGACCAAACGCGTTTCTGCGTTTCGTACCAGTTTCCATATGGAAACAGACCTCTGTACCGCGTTTCCTGCAACATAGCAAGGGTTTCTAGCTAAGTAACCCGGATCAGCAGTGCAGTTACACAAGACAATCAGAGTAGGGGGCATCTCGATAAGCAGCAGAAGGATTTCCAGGAGGCAAATCAGGACTCAGAGGGAGTCCAGAAGAGAACTTCTAGACGGGAAGTAGAGACTCAGAAGAGTCGAACAAAGAACTTCCAGGAGGGACGTAGAGGAGCATCATGGCACTACACGAGGTAAGAAACCAGGACAGACTGGACAGAGCATCGAAATTTGCAGTTTGGAAGGCCAGAGTCTTATCAGTGCTTGACAGAAATCGTGTCAAGAACTTCGCCTTAAAGGTAATAGTTGTCCCAGTTAACGACAATGATAATGACAAGTACGAAGAGGCGATGTCGAGGTCCAAGTGCATTATCCTTGACGGGGTCAAGGATCATGTGGTACCACATATAGCTGAGAAGGAAACGACGATTGAGATGTGGGTGGCTCTCAAGAACCTGTACTAGCATATTTTTGTGCAAAGAAGAATGTTGCTCAAGAACCAAATGAGGTCGTATCAGATGAAGAAGGGTCAATCGATTAACACCTTCCTCAGAGAACTAAATGAGATTCGAGACCAGTTGACTGCTATTAGAGCGACACCGGATCATGAGCTTATGGTGAGGACGACCCTGAATGTTGTGTCAGAAGATTGGGAAGTGTTTGTCCAGAGTATCCTGGGCAAAGGGACTCTCCCACCTTGGGACGAGATGTGAGCAGCTCTTCGCCAGGAAGAGATCAGACAGCAGTCAAAGTCAGGTAGCAGTAGCGAAGGGATCAAGGTCAAGCAGGAGGAGGAAGATGTGACCCTAGAATCTGAGGGAAAGCAGGAAAAGTGGAAGAAGAAAGATCTCTCCAAGATCATGTGCTTCCCCTATGGGGAGATGGGTCATTATGTGACTCAGTGCCCAAGGACGAAGAATAAGGGAGAGTCTTCTGAGACTAAGGCAGTGCCAACGCGGGTAGAGAGGGAAGTTTTGACAGAGGATGATTGTGCCATGAGTGCACACGCACCACTTGAGCTTTAGTTGCGAGACATTGAGTTGTAGTGAGATGGACTACAGGCGATGAGGGGCAGGAACCTTGAGTTACCCAGCCTCTTAAATTAGACCTTGCTACGGGAGCGCCGACGAGGAGTACCAGGACTGGCTGAGTGGGTAGAGACGGATGCAGATGAAGCGACGGAGAGAGCTACAGTGCAAGAGTCCCGAGACAGTGCGAAGCTAGCAAGTTGTAGCAGTGCGAGAGGCACAGGAGTGTTGCATCGGTGTAGGAAGGCACAGAAAGGTGTGCAACGGTGCGAGATGCAGAGAGTTGTTGAAGTAGCACAGAGGTCAGAGAGAGGGAACACTTGTCAGCGGCAAAGGGAGCTTCAGCATCAGTGGGCATTTCTAATCCAACAGGGAGGTCAGTTGGGAGATCAGTTACTTACTTCTCAATAACTGAGTTGCAGTGCAGCAATGGGCAGCACGATGCAACATGATGAGAAGAGGTGCAGTGCAGATGGAGTGCTGGGAGAAAGGACTAGCAGCAGCACGAATGCAGAGGGAGTTGTCGTACAAATACAGTAGTTGCAGTGGCAGAACAATGGGCAGCAGTACAGCAGGCAACAGTGCAGAGGATGTTGGGAAGGAAGGCCTAGCATCAGCACAGATACCAATGATCAGACTAATACTCAGTGACGAGTATTGCTAGAGCACAATCCTCACTAAGAGGGAGTGTTGATTTGGAGTAGCATCGGATATGCTCTAGCCACGAAATTTGGTGAAGAGGTTAGGGCACATGAGATCTCCAATACCCTGAAAGGGTTTGGGCAGATTCTAAACAAATCAGGAGATACTTAAATAATTAATATTTTAATGGAGTCCCTAAGTCTAAACTTAAGGAAAATAAAATATTAATGTGCATTAATATGAATCTGTGTTAGAGTGGTCCAAAAGATATGGATCAAGCCAGATCTAATCTTAGTCGTCGATTAAGGACTTAATCTCAGTCGTTGAGATGTCAACAGGAAAAGTATAAGAGGAGGCTTGAAGGTCACTTGGAGAATACATCAAAGTGATCAATCATTGTATTCTCTAGAGCGGGGTTTGCTAAGAGAGATAGAATTAGTGATTGGGAGAGCAGCTGAGGGTATTGAGTACAGAGAAGACAGAGATTGTGTCAGGAGAGCAGCGCAACACCCAAGGAGAGCAACACAGAGCCAGCAAGGGCTCATGCAGGGCCACGCAAAGGCAGCCAAATGCTGCGCAGAACACCAGAGAGGCTAGCGTGTCTGACGCAGAGGCCTAAAAAGCTAATGTAAAGCCTCCTCAGGTTGACGCAGTCCAAGAAAGGCTAATGTAGGGCTGGCGGTAGACAGAGAGTGGCTAAAGCAGTCCAGATTGGGCAGATGCTGGGGTTGCAGAGCAGTTTTGTGCTGAAGAGTTGCCGGAAGGATTTTCCGAGGTTTCAACTACGAGATTTCTCTCAAACTGTGAGGTATAGCTGGTAAGGAAATTCTCTGTTGGGTAGGCCAATTTCGACACCCAGATTATACTATGATATTGCTTAATAAGAAAACCCTCAGATAGCTACACCGGTTTTCTCGTATTGGGTTTTTCCGGGGACATTGGTCCAAAAATAATGGTGTCATGTGGTGTGTTTGTTCTTATTTCTTTTAGTTGTTGATTTGTAATATGTTGAGCATGCACTGGTGTTTATTTTCAGTATTTACTTTGTAAATATCTTGTTAAAGGAAAAATAACAAGTAGGTAGGAATAAATCACAAAAGGTGCATGAAGGGTTTCTAACTAAGTAAACTTAGAAACTTCAGCACCAAGTGTGGGCTTCCCTCTGTAATGTCCCTTCCTAAATTATTTTGGAACAGGATTAATTTCTACATTTTGGGGCCGATTTTGGAGGTGATTGGGCCCATTCGATTTTATTAGAATGCTAGACTTAGTATAAGTTATTTCGATGTTGTTAATTTGTACGTGGGGGCCACCCACACTCGGAGAATACACATTTCCCAGTTCGATTTGCATGGAGGAGAAATCGATGGTTAAGTGAGGGACCCATGATGGAGGAAAAATGGGGGGAACAGTGCTCCACGAAATCTATATAAGAAAGGAAACTCTCCTCATTTCAGCATCTTATCTTTTGACATATTGAACTCAATCTTAGTTGCTAAAGTTGCTTAGCCAGATTACTGTGTTGTTTAGCACACGAGTGTCTCTGAGTGGAGAGCTCAACCCTTGCTTTGGTGGACTTCAAGTGCCAGCCCTAGAAGGGAGCTCTTCTTCATCTCAGTTTGTAGCAACAACAAGGAGACGAGTTACAACAGCTGTAAGTCGAGTACCAATAGCAGGGGGCGTAACAACAGCACACAGATTGCGTAGTCACGATGTGAGGCATTCCGGGAAGTTGGGGAGACAAGAGCATCCTTCATCATTTCCAAGAGTATAGAGGGCAGCTACAAAAAAGTCGACCATCCTACACCCAGCTCTCATTTCATCACACACAAGACTGCGTCATCTCCTCCATGAATGCCCAGTGATTGGAGTGAGACTCTTTAGGGCAGCAGCATCTGGTGGAGTTTGGAGCTGGCAGGCTGGGAGGTCATTTGGAGGGCCATTTCAGGAGGATCTTTGGAGTTGGGAGAGCAGTGATTGACAGGATCAATCACAACAACAAAATTCGAAATTGGAGGAGGGCCAAGCTGTGAAGAGTTGATTTTTGAATATTGGAACCAAGGGAAACCCTTTCTAGTTTTTTCTGGGTTTTGTGCAAGGATCACACTCCTAATTTTATAGAATTTTTTGGGCAGATTTAAGTGGTCAAACAAGGGTCCCAATTCAGCCAGCAACTAGAGGAGTTTAGGGGAATTTGGACCAAAATTTCGAGGTCAACATTTGGGCAATTCCTGCGTGGGTTATTCTGGGTATTTGGTGGAGAGGTCAAGATTAATTTCCCAAAATTTTCTGACCAACGGGAAAGGCTCTAATAGCAGATCATTTCAGGCAATAGCACCCTTCTAGGCAGTAATAATGCAGCTCTTGGGTCGGATTACCAGCAGATTTGAGGAGAGTGTTCCATAGTTCATTTTGGGCTTTTGCTAGCTTGCCTAGAGCAAGCCCTAGCGCACACATTCCAACACCTTTTTGTACACCTCTTCCCATTTAATAAAATGAGTAGACAACGTAGTTTCGTTGCCAATTTTGTGGTATGATGATCTGATTTAATTTTAAGGTGTTATTTTTATTGTTCGCTTTGCATAGCACTATTTTTCTTAGTCTGGAACATTACACCCTCTTATTAGCTACCCTTGTACCCCAGCATGTGACCCAGGGCTACCCCTTTTCATCCCTTACTTCATTCACCTATCTGTCACATGCCACCACCTTTTGAAGGATGTACCTAGAATATTTTATCCCCTTCAGAAGTAGAAACCACCTAATAGGATTCTTGGTTAACCCCATTTGGAGTTTAGGAGACATTGGCACATCTCGAAGCTCATTATGGAAGGGCAGGCCATTATGAAGTCCACACCTGTGGTCCATGATTGGTAAGCTCATTCACTCGATTTCTCTAATAACTTCTTGTACTAGAAGGCTGGCCATTATGAAGTCCCCACCTGTCATCCATGATTGGTAAGCTCATTCACTCGATTTCTCTAATGACTTGTTGTACTGGAAGGTTGGCCATTATGAAGTCCCCACCTGTGGTACATGATTGGTAAGCTCATTCACTCGATTTCTCTAATGACTTGTTGTACTGGAAGGCTAGGGGACCAATTGGATCTTATGCAGGATTGCAAATGGTCTCCATCTTAGGTTTGGTCTCCCGATACAAGGTCCTAATCCTCCAGAGGGCTACATTGGCACATGTAGGGTGTGCGTTGAGAGCCATCGGCCTCCATAGCAGCAGACAACACTCCATAGATCCCCACAACCATTTAGAGATTCCTCACGGTTCACTTATTGGACAAGGAAGGTGCACCTGAACCATCATGTACAGTTGACCCCAGACTTGCACCATACACTTGGCAGATGATTGAGGACTTGCACGATGATGTATCATCATCTATACCATCATCCTAGCCCTTGCAGGCGATCTACTATTGATTATTGGTAGCATCGGATGTGCTCTACCCATGAAAATTTGTGGAGAGGCTAAGGCACATGAAATCTCCAGGATCCATAAATCGTTTGGAGAAATTCCACACGAATGAAGAAATATTAAAATAATTAATATTTTTAATGGGCTTCCTAACTCTAAACTTAGGAAAATTAAAATATTAATGTGTATTAATATAATATGGGTGAGAAAGTTCTAAATAATGAGGATCAAGCCAGATCTAATCTTAGCCATTGATTAGGGGCTTAATCTCGGTCATTGAGTCGTCAACAAGAAAAGGATAAGAGGAGGCTTGAGGGTCAATTGGAGACATGCCAAGAGAGATCAAAAATTCGATTTTCTGTGGTTGTGTTTATTGAGGAAATCAAGTTAGAGATTTGTTGCAGTGAGGGGCAGTTCAGCAAGGGATTTCGATCCAAGGTTGAAGAATACATATCAAAGAGGTAGCAGATGGCAGCAGATTGCCAAAAGAGGCAACGCAGAACCTAGGAGGGTTGACGTAGAGGCAACAAGCGCTGACGTAGAGGCTAAGGAGGCCAGCGCAGAGGATGCAGAGGGCCAAAGAAGCTGATGCAGAGAGCTTCAGAGGCTGCACCAAGGTGATTCGGTGGGACAGACCGAGAGCTAATTGGCGAATGTACAGCTAGAGAGAGTGACGCAGTTCCTGGGGAGTGCGTGGAGCTGCTTTCGTTGTCTAGCACAAGGAACAGTCGGAGTCATCGTGGGATTGTTCAGCTAGCTGCTGATCAGCAGGAATATCTGTCTCCGGATAGAGGTATTGCTACCAAGGATATTCTCTGAAGGGTGAGCCATTTCTGGCACCCTAGTTGTATTCAGAAATATGCTTAATAATAAAACCCTCTATATGTTGCATTGGTTTTCCAGAAATTGGGTTTTTTCAGGGAAGATTGTCCAAAAATAACAGTGTCCCTTGTGTTGTCTCAGTTTATTTTAGTCGTTGATTTGTATATCTGTGAAGGTTGCATTTGTGTTTACTTCGATATTTATGCATTTAAATAAATTGCTAATGTAAAAAACCAAACATTGCAATAAGGGTTTCTGATGTGTTAGATTCTGAAATTTTCACATGGTATCAGAGCGATTACAGATCAAGGAGAACTAAAGACACCAATAGAAGAAATCTGAGGATTTGCAGCAAAGAAGCAATTGCCCCAAGAGACATCATTGCTCCAAAGCTGAAGAGGCAAGAGGAGTGACGCAATGCAAAAACGGTGACGTAAAGGCTCATGCAGTGCCTCCGTCAGCATTCTGAGCTAGGAGGGGAAGACGCAATAGCTAGGAGGAGCCCACGCAATAGCTACGCCAGTTGTCCACACCAACACAGAGACAGAGGGGGACCAGATCAGGCCTACGCAGTGCCCGGTCATCTTTCTCAGCCAGGAAGGATTGACGTTGTGGCCCGGAGGAGATAATGCAACTCTCATTCTGATTGCGCAGAGCCAAAAGGGCTCAGATTCTTCAGTGGTCGAGGCTAAGGAAGTTGTTCATATTGTGATTTGAGAAGCTGGTGGGACGTTGTTTCTATCAGTACAGAACAATGTCTAAGGACATAGAACCAAGGTAGAGAGAAGCACTACCTCGATGGATTTCTAGCCAAGTAATCCAGATCCGAGTTACAACAGTTAAGGGGGATCAGAGAGGAGTGATTCGACAGTTGGCAGGAGGATTTCCAGAAGGGAAATCAAGACTCAAAGGGAGTCTAGCAGAGAAGAGAAGAGATGGCAGTGAACGGATTAAGGGATCAGGACAAATTGGACGGGTCTTCCAATTTTGTCACCTGGAAGGCCAGGATCCTGGCAATCCTGCATAAACATCGCATCAAGGACTATGCCTTGAAAATCGTAGTTGTCCCAGTTGACCTTGATGCAAATGAGAAGTATGAGGAGGCCATGGCGAAGGAGAAATGCACGATCCTAAACGAGGTCAAGGATCATGTCATACCACATATTGCTGAGAAGAACACAGCAAATGAGATGTGGCAGACGCTGACCACCTTATACCAGGGCTCTTCCATGCAACAAAAGATGTTATTGGAAAATCAGCTGAGGTCAGATCAGATGCAGAAAGGAGAGGAGATGGATCACTTCCTCCTCAAGTTGCAAGGAATTCGCTACCAGCTTACTTTCGTGGGGTCTACACCGGATCCAAAGTTTATGGTCAGGACTGCTCTGAATGCAGTCTCTGAGGACTGGGAGACGTTTGTCCAAAGCATTTTGGGCAGAGCGACTCTCCCCCGTTGGGAAGAGTTGTGGGCAGCGCTTCGATAGGAAGAGATCAGGAGGTTGACCAAGGTGGGGAGTAGTGGTAAGGGAGTTCAAGTCAAGAAAGAGGAGGAGGAGGATGTGGCTCTAGCATTTGCAGGACAGCAAGGGAAGAGGAAGAAGAAGGACATGTTCAAGGTCATGTGCTTCAATTGTGAGGAGTTGGGACATTATGCATCTCAGTGCCCCAGGAAGAAAGGCAAGGGAGAAGCTTCTGACTCAAAGGCGGAGAAGGATGTCAAGACTGATGACGATTGTGCCACGAGTGTTCATGCACCTCTAGAGAAGAGGTGGGGTGACATCAAGTTGTAGTCAAGAGGACTACATGCAAGGGCAAGATCCTTGAGGTGCCCAAACTCTTGGATCACATCCGGCTACGGGAGCCCTTAACGACAGTAACATGATGACAGGTGTCGGGTGGAGCAAAGTGTAGTGGAGCGGCAAGGCACGGCCAGAGTGCAGAAGTCTAAAGCAGCGCAGTAGAGATTGCAGTAGTGCGAGAGGCACGGAGGTGTTTGTAGCAGCACAGTAATAGCAGAGGAAGCATAGGATAGCAACAGAGGTAGCTCCAGCATCACGAGGCTTCCAGACTGACCAGGATGTCAATGTTTGGGTGGAGTCGGTTACTTACTTCTCGGTAACTAAGTTGCAGTGTACCAGTTAGCAGTGGCAATGCTATGGGCAGCATGAGGCAGCATGTTGAGAGGGAGCTACAGTAAAGATGTAGCGGTGGCAATAGTAGTGTCATGGGCAACAATACAGGAAGCAACAGTGCAGAGGATGAGGCAGCAGGCCAAACATCAGCACAGGTACCGATGCGGAAGATCAATGTGATGTTTCTATGGTGAAGCATTACTAGAGCACATTCCTCGCTAAGAGGGAGTGTTGATTTTTGGCAGCAACAGATGTGCTCTAACCATGAAAATTGGTGGAGAGGCTAAGGCAAATGAGATCTCCAAGACTAGAAAATCGTTTGGAGAAATTCCACCCAGATGAAGAGATATTAAAATAACTAATATTTTTAATGGGGTTCCTAATTCTAAACTTAGGAAAATTAAAATATTAATGTGTATTAATATAATATGGGTGAGAAAGTTCTAAATAATGAGGATCAAGCCAAATCTAATATTATCCGTTGATTAGGGACTTAATCTCGATCGTTGAATCGTCAACAAGAAAAGTATAATAGGAGGCTTGAGGGTCAGTTGGAGACACACCAAGAGAGATCAAGAATTCGATTTTCTGGGGTTGGGTTTGCTGAGGAAATCGAGTTAGAGATCTGTTGTAGTGAGGGGTAGTTCAGCAAGGGATTTTGATCCAAGGCTGAAAAATACATATCAAAGAGGTAGCAGAGTGCCGGAAGAGGCAACGCAGAACCTAGAAGGGTTGACACAGAGGCTAAGGAGGCCAGCGCAGAGGACGCAGAGGGCTAAAGACGTTGATTGACGCAGAAGACGCAGAGAGCTTCAGAGGTTGCGATGAGGTGATTATGTGGGACAGACTAAGATTTCATTGGTTAACGTGGAGCTAGAGACGGTGACGCAGTTCCAAAGGAGTGCGTGGAGTAGCTTTCGTTGTCCAGCACAAGGAACAGTTGGAGTCACTGTGGGATTGTTCATCCGATCGCTAATCAACCGGAATATTTGTCTCTAGATAGAGGTATTGCTGCCATGGATATTCTTTGAAGGGTGAGCCATTTCTGGAACCCTAGTTGTATTAGAAATTTGCTTAATCATAAAACCCTCTATATGTTGCACCGGTTTTCCCGAATTGGATTTTTCCAAGGACGATTGTCCAAAAATAACAGTGTCCCTTGTGTTGTCTCAGTTTATTTCAGTTGTTCATCTATATATCTGTGAAGGTTGCATTTGTGTGTACTTCGATATTTATTCATTTAAACAACTTGTTAATGTAAAGAACAAGTAAGAGATAGTAAACCAGACATTGCAATAAGGGTTTCTAAGGGTAATTCCATTAACGAATTGACCTTGATAAGCCATCTCCTCTTCACATCGAAGTATAAAAGATGCAAGATTGCTACTCTTTGACCTAGAAAGCTAGAGAAGTAGTCTTGAGGCCTCCTTGACCAAGAACCAAAGGTCCTCACTCATATTCATCATAGACTCCATTCTCCTAAGACTAAGGAACTGATCTACCAACAGGTGGTCACCTAAAATCATACCTTTTTCACCTTCTCCCAGGTCTAGCCAAATTGTGTCACCTACGGCATCATTTTCCCGGCAAACTATCCCTCCAAAAAGTTTGATCTCCTAGCCTCTCTTGCGTTGGTGTCTCCTCAAGACAACCTCCAAATTTGAAGCCATTAGGATGGTGGAGTTGTGAGAAAAACTAAGCCCTAGCACCGAGATCAAACTTTTCCCTAGCATCCCCAAGGCTAGTTCCTTATAGCATCAAATCAACACCGTTAAGTGAAAATTCTTTCTTTGATCCTTTCCCCCACCTTGTCTAGGGTAAGACAGAGAGATTTGTGAGATTACCTCACACTATCACTGGGAATCATGGTTGATCCAGCCCCAAAAAGATTGCCTGCGGCTTTACTGGTTACCTCTGCGCAGTGTTTGCGTCAACCTAGCGTCAAGTTCACTGGGGACAGCGTCAATCCTATGGCTGGCTGATTTGTTGCCCAAGTGGCAGGGACTTCGATTTCTGCCTCCCAATCTCACACCCCGACTCCCGGCTTCTAAACTCGAAATCCTTCAACAAATTTCGAACTCCCTCTTGGCTTCTACGCTGCCTCTACGTGGCTCTGCATCAGCCCCTCTAGCTCTGCACTACCAATGTTGGATCTGCCTCTGCCTTCTCTGTTGAGTATTCTCCGACCGGGAAAGATTTCCCTTTAGATACTATCCCTACCCCTTCACTGCAAAATCTCACTTTGAATTTCTTTTCAGCAACTACTCTACTTCAGAAATTCCACCTTTTGAACTCTCTTGGTGTGTTCTCCAAGTGACCCTCAAGCCTCCTTAAATAACCTCCTCGTTGACATTCAATGGCCCATATTAAAAGCTAATCAATGGCTAAGATCATTTTGGCTTGATCCTTGTCTTCTTCTAGAACTTACACCCACAGTTAAATTAATACCCTTAATTATTTTAATTTCCTAAGTTTAGACTTAGGGTCCCATTAAAAATAATTAATTATTTTAATAAAACTGTCTCCGGGTGGAATTTCCCAAAACGATTTCTGGCTTTTGGAGAATGCATGTGTCTTAGCCTCCCTACAAATTTTGAGGATAAGAGCACATCTAATGCTACAAGAAATCAACAAGTGGGACGCAAAAAAGTGAGCTACATAGGGTTTGGAGAGGTATTATGGCAGAGGGAAGAGATTTGATGTTGCTGGGCTATTTCCTCACACAAATACTTGTCGGAAGGAGGGAATTTCCAGGAGTAGCGGTGCCTTTCTCAACAAAACGAATTGGTGTCATTGGGCATGGGTCATTTTTCCCCAGGACTGCGCATGAAGTTGCGGAGTTGTTTGTGGAGAGGCCCGGTGAGAGGGATTGAGGAGCTAGGATATTTCGAGATTTGATTGGAGGGGAATTGAAGGAGATTTCCTATCCTTTTAGGAGCAAAAAATGCTCCAACTCTCACAGATAACATTTTCCAGCAATAGAGGAGGGCCAAGCATTTTGGGGTCAATTTTGCGGTGTCAAAACTAAGACAAACTTTCTGGGTTTTTTTGGGTTTATTGAGGAGAGGCCAAGAATAATTCGGCAGAATTTTCTGAGCAGTCTAGAGGGCTCAAACAAAGGTCTCTTTCCAGCCAATAATGCAGATTTCAAGGCTAGCACAGAGCATAGACGAGAAGTCACTTCCCATCATCCAAGCACCTTGTTTTCTCACTTGGGATTTGTCTAGCTTGCCTTCAGCAAGCCCAGGTGCACTTTTTCTTGCCTATTGTACTCCTACCATGATATATAATAAAATGGCTCAGCTTCTTTGGGGATAAATTGTTAATTTGCTAATATTTTGCGATGTTCATATTTTTGGTTGCATGTAAGAAATTTATCGTTGTTATTACTCAATATTTCCATTAGAAATATTACAGTGGTATCAGAGCCATGATCTTGGCCAATTGTGGGGTAGGTAGCTAGATCAAGGAAGATTTGTGCATGTATACACAGTGACGGGTTAAACCGTAGACGACCCATGGCTCAAGGGGGATTTAATATGCGTGAATTCTTGACCTAGTTGATGAAGGTATCGGACTAGATCTATCCTCTTCCTCACAAAAGAGACACTAGAGTTGCACAACTCGTGGGGGTGCAGCCATCTACACAGGATTGTGGGGAGCAAGTAGATACACCTAGTGTGATGCAAGGGTCACCCGTGTTGGAGACTCCTTTGACTGTGTCGGTTGAAATCTTAATGGAGAGAGTAGAGAATACCCCAGTAGTGTCATCCATTGAGATGGTGACTAGGGTCGTGTCTGAGTTTTTGCGTGATAGCAACACACAACAGATGAGTGAGGTGTCAGGAGACATATCCACCCTTGATTAGATGCCAGGAGATATAGAGGTATTGGACAATGGTTGCACATAGCAATGTCATCAATTTCAGGCCGAACTTCTAGCATTAAAAAGGAAGGCCATGTCAATACGAGAGGTTATTCTACTGCAGAATGAGTAGTTGGAGGGAAAGACAGTGATTTGTGCCGAGTCAGCGGCCAAGCTAGCTCACGTTGGGGAACAGTTGGATTCCCTAATGGTACAGTTAGAGAGCACATTGGAGAGATGAAGCAGCCCTCTTCAGGCGTACATAGACGAGCCTAGCAGCATTGTAGGGTCACCTTTGCCCATTGGAGAGAGAGAGAGAGAGACGAAGTTACCTAGTCAATCTCATGTGTTGACCTGGATAGCAGGATGAGATGACCTGAGTTACACAGGGTGCAGCATCCGCATGTTGGGGTTGTTCTATGTGTGGGATTTGTGCATTCGATCCTTCTCTTGAGGTTGGATGGCGAGATATTCTGAGTTGGTACCCGGTGGAAAATTCTGAGATAGTCAATGTCTTGTAGTCATATCAATGTCAAGGTCGTCTAAGTCAAACATCTTGTGGTAGTATTTTTCATGTTACTATTGCATTCAACATTCTAGTTGTCAATGTCTAACATAAGTCAAGTTACCAATCAAGTTTATCATTGTCTTTCAAAGTCACAACATTAAGACATTTTGTCACAACCATTACTTGTTCAAACTGCCAAGTCAATAGTAAAGTATCTTATCATTCTCACTATGTCAACCAAGATGCAAAGTCATTTATCAAGGTAAAAACACTTGTCGACTAAGTGTACAGTCTTTGTTTTAAGTCAATAGAACATGTAAGTGTTAAGTCAAATCAACCTATCAATCAAACATTACATTGCATGTAGAGTATCAAGTCTAGTCAAAGTCAACATGTCAACATGTGTGTTATGACTATTGTAGCTACTCTTACTAAGTTCAAGTCAAGACAAAAATCATCATACAAACTAGACCCATACTGCTGCAACCCACACTGAAGGAATTAGATAATGAAATCTAATCTTTGTTCTCTCCCAAACTTATGCCTTTGGAACAAGCACTTATCAACGAATGTCCTCGTGAATTTCTTAACCAAATGTTGTGACTGTGTTAGGTCACTACCGCCTCAGGGCTGCAATAGACATGCTACTTGAAAAGATGAGATAATGTTGCTTCAGCATTTCTCACCACAAGTGACAAGTGAATGCTACATAGTTTTGCTTAAACGCTAAATGTGAAATAGACCTGTGGTTGCCTTAGCCAGAAGGTGTAGAAATCTTCACCAGTCATAAGGTCACGCACACGTTGTCCTTTAGAAGTTAATCAAATGATGCCCTAGACATAGTATGGATGTCGAAGGCCCTATCTGCATAGAAGGAACTGTTCTAAAGGAATTTTGACCAACCATTTAAACAAAGAACACACCCACAACACAAGAAAAAGAACTTACCTTGGAGAGAATAGCAAGAGAGAAGATTTGGAGGACTTCGCTACCTTAGAGGCCTCAAGAAAACATACTTTGATTGGCCACGGAATTTTTGCTAGCCCTAGCTCCTTCACAGTCCAAGTAGGCCGAAAATTGTAGAGAAATACCACTAAAAATTTCAGAGAAAGATCTTGATAAATTGATGTGTGTTGAGAGGCTTTAAGGTCTCCTTTTATAGAGTTTCGGAAGGACAATTAGGGGCTACATTAAGTAGGCCTTTTAGGATATTTTGAACACTTTTTATTATTAAAAAATTTAATTTAATTTAGTAATCATTATTTATTTGTTTGTTTAAATACTAAGGATTTTGTACATTAATCCTTTCTTCGTATGTTTTGTAGGTGACACATGGGTGCATGAAATCAATGATTGATTTATTGTCTTTGGTTCTTGAAGTTATGTAACTCATACGTGGTGAAATTATGGTGATAAACAATGCCATATATTGACAACCGTAAAAGGAGGTATCATGTCATTACCCCTTGGGGTTTTAGCCCAAAAACTGGGGTCACCAACTTCAATTGTGAATATCCCTCAAACTAGGAGGCCTCTCGGGGTGAACCACATATCAGTAAAAACATCTTCTTGATAAGAATCTAATGACATAGATCTTCGGCCCAAAATCAATGATTTGACCTACCAAAACCCTCAATAGAGTCGGGGTGCACTCTCAGTCCATGGAACCCAAACCCTAGGACTTGGCTTTTCAACCATGCAACAGTATAGCTTCCATCCTGACATAATCCGACAATTACTAAGAAGCGTTCATTAACCATTTGACATCAATGACTAGTGTTTTTTATCAAAATTAAACCCAGTGGATTGATATCAATGACAACACCATCCAACATTATATATTAAATTCCATATAGCATCATGCTATGCAATGTCCAAGCTTAGCCATATAGATTAGACTATATATGCTAAAATAAATGAATTATACAAAATTCACACATCTTTCAAAAATTAGAAGACAATAAACTTGAGAATATAATTATTTGGAGTTTGTTGTAATTTACACTTAAAATATACTAAAAATACCCAAACAAATCCATCTAGTTCAAATTGCCCACCTTATTATGAATGTTGTTACAATTAGGGGTTGATTTCTACCAAAATATGTAGCTTCTTGTCCTTACATGCAGGGCATGGTGGCTCTTATATAAATGATAGCACTTGCAGTGAAGGAAAGATCATCTTTTGGACACCATGCATTGTCCATAATCTGAATCTGATCTTAGAGGAGATCGACAAGAAAGTTTCCTGGATAAAGGAAATCATAAGGGAAGCAAGGGAGATTGTCAAATTCATCACCAACCACCACCAATCTCAAGCCATATTTTGAGAGTACTCCAAATTGGAGTTGTTAAAAGTTGTTGAGACAAGATATGCCTCAAACTTCCAGATGTTGTGCCGCCTTGTTGAGGTTAAGCCTGCATTAGTTTCTATGGTAGTGAGTCAACTTTGGGTTGAGTGGAGACAAGCAGATTCAGAGCGGGGATATATGGTGTGTAGATTGTGCCTTGATGAGGATTGGTGGAGCAAGGTAGATTTCTTGCTAAGGTTCACAACCCCTGCATTTGAGCTACTTCAGAGTGCTGACACTTACCAGCCTTTCTTAGGAGAGGTATATGATGGCATGGATTCCATGGTTGAGAAAACTATGGAAATCATTTCGCAAAAGTCTCCACAAATTTTGTTTGTTGATCATTGTGCTAGTTTAGTCAAGAAAATCATTGTTGATAGGTGGAACAATTTCAACACTCCATTGCACACTTTAGCACATGCCTTGAACCCCAAATTTTATGATGAGGAGCTTATTGCTCAAAGCAATGGGAAGAGGAAGGCACTCCATAAGGATAGAGAGGTGGCTAATGGGGTGAAAAAAGCCCTTATGAGAATGTTTCCTTCTCATCTACACAGGGAGGTAAAGGAAGAATTTTTCAGTTTTGTTGCAGAAATAGATAATTATGCAGATATATCAGCTTTGGAAGAGAGAAGCACCATGAATCCAGTTAGGTGGCGGATTTGTCATGGAGCAAATGGTGTACATTTGCAAAACCTTGCCATTCGTATTCTTTCACAAGTGGCAAGCTCTTCATCAGCAGAAAGGAATTGGAGCACTTATGGTTTTATTTATTGTGTGAAGCGCAATAGGTTGGGCTCACAGAAGGCAAAGGATCTTGGTTATGTGCACTCCAACCTTCGCCTTGCATCTTGTAGGGGTCCAGAATACAACAGTGGTGCTTCTAAAAAATAGGATGTGGATGCAAAAAGTCCTGATTTGAATCTCTCTCTTGTTGCCTTGAATATTGAGGTCCAGACTGGAAGTGGAACTGGCACATCATCTTCTTCAACACCACCATCCACTGTTGAGCATTGTTCTGCTTCTATTTTTTATGAGGATTATGATGATGAGGATTAGTCTTTTGTCTCTATAGTTCTTGCAGCCTTATAGTCTTTATTGTACTTTCAGCCTCATATATTAATATATAATAAACGCTGATTTTAAGATTTGGATATATAATAAAGGTTGCTTTAGATATTCCGATATTTTTATTTTCATTATGTGATCATTCATGAGTAAATGTGATGTAAATTTAATCATAATGTTTAAATGTAATAAATTATAATGTATCATGTATGCTTTATGATTACACACACACACACATATATATATAGATATATAGATATTTGCGTTTCCCCGTTTCCAAAATTTGGGGAGGTCGTGTTTCGTACCCATGCCCGTTTCAGAAACTCGTACCTGTTTCCCCATTTCATGCAACTTAGGAATGATGCCAAGAATGCAAGAAAATAGCTAACATGTAGGTTTCCTTTTGTTCTCTTTCATTCATTAAAAAAAACTGTAATTTCAAATTTCTTCTTATTTATTATTATAATTGGCAATGTATTTTTAAGAGACATGCAGTCCCACATGGGCCTAATCAAGCATTAACGGGCTAGAAACAGCCTGGAAACATTCCAAACTAAGAAATGTCCACAAAGTAGTTCGGAAACATTTTCAGGAGTTTCTGACCCATTTCTGAGGCATTTCAATTTCAAATGTTTCCACTACTAAAACAATGGGATGCCCAGAAGCTACCACAACTTAAGTTTTATACTTCATACAAGGCTTAGAGTCTTCTTCATATAAATATTATAAATATTATCATTCTTTCTTTGACTCATATCATCTCTAGTATTGTGCTTCACTCATGTTGTTAATGAGTTATCTTGATCTAATAAAGAAAACATCAGATCATTTAGAATTTTAGACATCATCCCTCTAATTAGGGGAGGATTAGAGTACATTTCAGATCCCAAGATGTAATTGGTTGCATATGATATTGTTGTACATCAGAATGACACCACATGGAACCTTGAAGTAAAGTTCTAGTATTTAAGATAGCTCCTCTCCCATCTGCAGTCATCCAAACTTAAGAATATACTCACCAATAATATTGAGGATGTCAGAGTTTATCCATCATGAAATGTTTCTTGAGCCCTTCCCTACCTTGATCCATCCCCAGTGCCAACAATATCATAAGATCAATTTCATATAATGTCCCACATCATAATAAGCATGAATAATAAGGTTTACATATCACAACAGGATTATAGTACTTAAGCAATACTTTTCAAACAAATTTTAAAATTCATTTTTTGTATTGAATAATTAGCTCACACAATAAGCTAGCTTACTGCGAAAACCAAGATGTTTTCTAGTAACTTAAAAAAATAAATTATCTATGGTTCTCAACGTCTGAATTATATGCACAGTGCCTTCGATGTCATTGATAAAACCCACAATGGTACTGATCTTTATCACAAAGTACCTGATCAGGGCCATGCCAAATTTCATCTGCTGCACGTGGAGCTAGCTGGACAGTGATGTGATCGAGCATTGTCTGTCGACTGTAAATAGGAAGAAAAATTCAAAAGATTATACCATTGCTTATGTACACAGAATTTGATACCAAATTTAATAGAATTTGAATTATTTCAATGCAATAAATAGCAAAAACATATATGTCATGTTGCAAGCAATATGATTTCTGTAACCAGATTGGCATTATTATCTCAGTCATCAAGCATCAAGAAACAGAATAGAGTGATGGAAATCATAAAATTCACCTGATGCTTGGCATCTCAAACTTTGTTGCATCCATGTGAATTCGCCCAAATCCTTTCTCTTCTCCATATCTTGGGACAATAGTGATCTGTTCAGGCCACAGATATATGCTAAGATGTGAAAGTTCACTATATCTACAGGAATAAATCTATGAGTAAGTTCAAGTACTTCATCATAAAGAAGACAGTAGTCAGAAACATGTTTGCCCATAACATGCAAGCATGCTTGTAGCAATATCAAATCACGGCAAATGATGAACCACTCAATTAAGAATGAGACACAGGATGAAGTGCATATATTTATGGTATGAACAATAAAAATAGGATAGGTGTGGCAATATATTTTATTGGAATCGTGTCATTTTCTCAAAATTAATGTTTGACTTCATGCATCAAGTATACCAAACAGCAGTTCAATTTTTTCCAATAGATTCTTCCATCTTTTGAGCAATTTTTCTTCTGCAATTGATGCAGGCAGGAGCCTGCCAATACCAGGATCTTAAACATCTGTTGCCTATTAAATGTCAACATACAACAAGGCTATATAATCCAGAATGCTTCTTAGATTCCCGACTTCATTATTCGATTCATTATATGAATTCAAAAGACCATTAGTGGGAATAACCCATACCTGGGCTATGCAGCGTTAAGCCAATTGCATCGATTTCATATTGACTGTAATTTAAATTAAATTGGCTTGGATATTTTAATTAACAGTTCTAACGAACAGACACATGCGCTATTATCAAATCGAGCCCAGTTTTCTTTTTAGCAATATCCACAGATTCTACAACCTGATTAACCATAAAAGCACTGTGACAAACTCATACTTCCGCAATCTAATTCACTCACAGATCGACTGAATTTGAATGTATACGCTTAAGTTCTTTTGCTGTTGCACAGTACCTCCCCTGTCTCTGCTCAGGACTGCAATCATTCCATTCTGTAAAACGTTAACACATTATTAATATCAACAAATACAACAGTTGTTTAGATTTCCAAAAATGATTTCACCATTCCAGAAAGTGAAATTGCCAAAGCCGTGGATCAATCTCCTCTTAATTGATATCCGAACCCATCCTTTCTCTGAGACATCGATTTTCTACGTCCTCTGTTCAAATGTTAACTTGGACTCTGCGCTATCCTGTTTTGTTCACCTCTGTAAGTCGATCACATCCAAGCCTGCAACCGAAATTATAGATGTCACAGCCACGCATGTAGGAAGGCGCAGCTCTTCAAGGAGAAGTCGCTGGGTATATACGCCCACTTACTTGAAACCTGTTATCCCTTAACAGTAATTTCATCAACACACATACATGTGTTCAAACCAGTGATCGTTGATTACTCTATTACATGACGGACAGCTTAAACATAACTGAGATGGGATTCAAGAAATTTGCGAAGACAACATTCAATTCAAGGCGGGATATCCTCAGGAAAACCCACCTGCAACTGTATATTCAAAGCGATCTATCATAACACGAGAGCCAAGCGGATTAACAATTAACAATTAACAATTGACATTTAACACAGCGCTGGCTATATACCTCTGGCTATATGTATCACTGCTTCCAACGATTACAACACCTGACATACGCATGGTCAACGCATTATATCCGCAGAAGTCTTTGATGTGTCAACAGTCTCGCTGTTTGTCGATGGCTTCTTTAAAGGCTTTAAAATTCACATACAATCCAACGAACCGTGAACTACTTAATGTAACCAATAATATTTATGCGCCACATAAAATAAAGACTGTCACAATCATATCCATGCAATCATAGTTATATTCACATAAACAAAGATTCATACAACAGTGATATTCGTGGCCAGATATTCCAGGTCGATGGCCTTTTTACAATCGCCCAAGGCTCCCATGCGGAAACCCTCTCCCATCTGAGCTTTCGCTTCTCCTAACAAGATCTATATATAGACTTCCCCTTCCAAAACGACTATCTATCAGTCCTCCCAATATTGCTAACAGAAATTTCATATTCCATAACTCTGGCTACACCTATCTAACCAATCTTATCCCTTTCTAAAATAAGACAATCTTTTATTTATTACAAACATAAATAATAACAAACTATTTAGGGAGTTTTATCCCTCTCAATAACCCTAAATTCGACCCAACAGTTAATGAATTTTACTGTGATTAGCCACAACATGTGGACAATCCTCCACATTGTTGGCTAATGCCGATGCTCCTGCATCAGACTCCCGAAGTTTAAATTAACCATGATCTCCTGATCATGCATTTCTGTTCTGTGTCCTCCTGGATCCCATGCTTGTCTTCTGGAACAGAGAATTTCTTTTCCTTTCATTTGACTGCTCGACTGAGTCAAATGTTTCTCAGCACCGGTGACAATACCTGCATTCACCAATAAATTGTTAGTTTTAAACAAAGAGGACCTTTCGGTCTCTTTTGATGCTTCAGGCATCAATCTCCCATCATTGACTTTCTGGATTTCAATAGATCTTGTTTCGAATTGTTGGCCGCTTTCGCCTTCATCCTGCTGATTCACGGTTTCCTTAATGTCCCTACAGACCCAACTTCCTTGTGGATTTTGATCTTCCATTTCACTGCCAAATAACTTCTGCTCGATTCCTCTGATTTCGACATCAAATCTGTCAATGTCGTTTTCTGTACCTTGGATTTTTTCTTCGGCGTTTCCACTTTTCTCCTGTTGTGATAAATCGTTACCTTCCTTCTCTGAAAGGAATTTTCTACGGGACTTTACCTCAAACGTTTCATTCTCCTTTGTGACAGTTCCATCGGACTGCTCACCATCTTTTGCGCATTCTGCAAACATACATAAACTGTGAGAAAAATTGCAAGACTGCATAGCCTCATCTGCTTTTCTCGCCAACACATCTTCAGATGTTTCTGAACTATCCAAATAGTTCATGAGATCCTCCTCTTTGATCTCTTTACCCAGACTTTCACCCTGTTCTGGGCCACAAATGGAAACATCCATTTTTAACTCAGACTCTCTGAGTTCTCCACAACTCAACATCTGCTCGAGCTTCCTTAGCTCTTCTGCCAACTGTATGTTTATCCGCCTTTTCCTCTTTGCGTGTAGCTTCTGCCACTTCATCCTCTTTCTCATGGTCCAACCATGTGTCCGATTTTTCACATTTTCCTGCAACAACTCCATTAACAATTCAAGGTGAATTGTTATTTCAACTTTCTCTCGCTCGTACTCTTCATCCGTCAACTGCTCACATATGCCACTTACCTTGGCATTTTCCCTCTTCCTTCCTCTGTTGAGGTCTTTTCCAGAACCTCTAAAATGACTATCAGCAGTCATCTTCATCAGTTTCACAATCCGCCATTCACTCACCACATGCAATTAACTAAATTAAAAAAAAATTGAATCCTCTCCCAGAGCCATTCAACAAAACCTTCTGTCTTCATTCAGAAAATAAATATTCTTCAATCTCAACAGAGCCAAGCTCTGATACCAAAAATGATGCAGGCAGGAGCCTGCCAATACCAAGATCTTAAACATCTGTTGCCTATTAAATGTCAACATACAACAAGGCTATATAATCCAGAACGCTTCTTAGATTCCCGACTTCATTATTCGATTCATTATATGAATTCAAAAGACCATTAGTGGGAATAACCCATACCTGGGCTATGCAGCGTTAAGCCAATTGCATCGATTTCATATTGACTGTAATTTAAATTAAATTGGCTTGGATATTTTAATTAACAGTTCTAACGAACAGACACATGCGCTATTATCAAATCGAACCCAGTTTTCTTTTTAGCAATATCCACGGATTCTACAACCTGATTAACCATAAAAGCACTGTGACAAACTCATACTTCCGCAATCTAATTCACTCACAGATCGACTGAATTTGAATGTATATGCTTAAGTTCTTTTGCTGTTGCACAGTACCTCCCCTGTCTCTGCTCAGGACTGCAATCATTCCATTCTGTAAAACGTTAACACATTATTAATATCAACAAATACAACAGTCATTTAGATTTCCAAAAATGATTTCACCATTCCAGAAAGTGAAATTGCCAAAGCCGTGGATCAATCTCCTCTTAATTGATATCCGAACCCATCCTTTCTCTGAGACATCGATTTTCTATGTCCTCTGTTCAAATGTTAACTTGGACTCTGCGCTATCCTGTTTTGTTCACCTCTGTAAGTCGATCACATCCAAGCCTGCAACTGAAATTATAGATGTCACAGCCACGCATGTAGGAAGGCGAGCTCTTCAAGGAGAAATCGCTGGGTATATACGCCCACTTACTTGAAACCTGTTATCCCTTAACAGTAATTTTATCAACACACATACATGCGTTCAAACCAGTGATCGTTGATTACTCTATTACATGACAGACAGCTTAAACATAACTGAGATGGGATTCAAGAAATTTGCGAAGACAACATTCAATTCAAGGCGGGATATCCTCAGGAAAACCCACCTGCAACTGTATATTCAAAGCGATCTATCATAACACGAGAGCCAAGCGGATTAACAATTAACAATTAACAATTGACATTTAACACAGCGCTGGCTATATACCTCTGGCTATATGTATCACTGCTTCCAACGATTACCACACCTGACATACACATGGTCAACGCATTATATCCGCAGAAGTCTTTGATGTGTCGACAGTGTCACTGTTTGTCGATGGCTTCTTTAAAGGCTTTAAAATTCACATACAATCCAACGAACCGTGAACTACTTAATGTAACCAATAATATTTATGCGCCACATAAAATAAAGACTGTCACAATCATATCCATGCAATCATAGTTATATTCACATAAACAAAGATTTATACAACAGTGATATTCGTGGCCAGATATTCCAGGTCGATGGCCTTTTTACAATCACCCAAGGCTCCCATGCGGAAACCCTCTCCCATCTGAGCTTTCGCTTCTCCTAACAAGATCTATATATAGACTTCCCCTTCCAAAACGACTATCTATCAGTCCTCCTAATATTGCTAACAGAAATTTCATATTCCATAACTCTGGCTACACCTATCTAACCAATCTTATCCCTTTCTAAAATAAGACAATCTTTTATTTATTACAAACATAAATAATAACAAACTATTTAGGGAGTTTTATCCCTCTCAATAACCCTAAATTTGACCCAACAGTTAATGAATTTTACTGTGATTAGCCACAACATGTGGACAATCCTCCACATTGCTGGCTAATGCCGATGCTCCTGCATCAGCAATATTCCTAATAGAAATATTAAGTGATATCAGCTATAAAATGTGCACATGCAACCAAAAACCAAAAACACAACAGAAATATAAGCACAACCATGATTTACTCTAAAGAAGATGAGCCATTTTATTATATGTAATGGTAGGAGTACAATGGGTATGAACAAGTGCACCTGGGCTTGCCAAAGGAAAGCTAGACAAACCCCAGGTGAAAAAACAAGGTGCTCAAATGCTGGAAGGTTATTGCTCCTCTATGCTTTGCACTGCCCTGGAAATTTGCACTGCTGGCTCGAAAGAAATCCCGGTTTGGGGCCCCTAGACTGCTCAGAAAATTCTGTCAAATTAATATTGGTCTCTCCTCAATAAACCCAGAAAAACCCAGAAAGGGTTGGGCTTGATTCCAACCTTCCAAATTTGCCCCAATGTCCATGTGCTCCTCCAACTGCTGGGTAATTCAACCCACCTGGAAATATCACCTCTCAGCCCTTGCAAAGTGATGATAAATGCTAGCAAAAACTTCCATCGGATGCCCCCACAAATCCCAACTCCATTCAACCCCAAACATGCATCTACCCAACTCCCACGTGTAGCTCAGATATAGCGTTTGCACATGCCCACGTAGCTCCTGAGAAAGCGAACATGCTACAGAAAAAACTCCACTGAAGTATGCCCCACCAGCATACCAAATCTTCACCAAAAAATAGCCCAATGCTCTCCTGAAAATCCCAACAAATAGGCTGCTCCACAACCAACTCTCCCAAGAAGTGTGTATTCCCCTTACTGCGCCCAGTCTGCTGTAATAATCCCAGGAATTGCCTGAGCAAACTACTGGAACAGTTCCTCACCAAGTCTAGATCTCCTCCTTGGGCCGGCACTTGAAGTCCACCAAAGGTAGGTTGAGATTCTTGCATGAAAATCTCGTGTGCTGAACAGCACTTGCAGACTTGGTTCAACTACGTAAGCATGCTAGGTGAGTGTAAATGTCAAAGGATCAAAAGCCCCAAAATGAGTGCCCCAACTCCTATTTGTAATTTCTGCCCCTTCTTCCCTCGTGGGCTCCACCCCATCGAACTTCATGCTGAAATTTCCAAGTCTGACACATAAGAAACCCTTTATGCACTTTTACCTATTTATTCCTACCTACTTGTTCTGTTAATTAACAAGTTATTTACCATGTAAATACTGGAAATAAATACAAGTACATGCTCAACACATTACAGATCATCAACTAAAGTAAATAGAAACAAGCACACAAGTGACACCGTTGTTTTTGGACTAATGTCCCCGGAAAAACCCAATGCGGGAAAGCTGATGCAACTATCTAAAGGTTTGAATTATTAAGCAGTTTCAAAATACAATCTGGGTGCCAAATCTGGCTCACCCAACAGAGAAAAATCTCATAAGTAGTACCTCGCTACTCGGAAGCAAATATTCCATCTAAAACCCCATAGAAACACTACAACAGCTCCACAGCTCAAATCTGCCCCACGAAACCCCAGCGTCAGCCTCTAGGGACTGCGTCAGCCTCTAGGGACTGTGTCAGCCTCTAGGGACTGCGCCATCCTCTATCTAGCCCTGCGTCAGCCAGCGTTAGCCCAATAACCCCTGCACCAGCCTCTGGAGGCACTGTGTCAACCCTATGGCTCTCTGTGTCACCCACGCTAGCCCTCTGAGGCACTGTGCAACTCCTGGTTGCCTTTGCGTGAGCCCTGGTTGCCTCTGCTTTAACCCCTGGCTGGTTCTGCGTCCCTCTCTCCCGACTTTTGCGCTAATCCTCCCAGTACTGTCTCTCTGCTTTTGTATTCACTGCCCCTCGCTACTAATCACTGATTCTATCTCTCTTAGCAAACCCCGCTCTAGAGAATAGAATGACTAATCACTCTAGTGTGTTCTCCAAGTGACTCTCAAGCCTCCTCATACTTTTCTTGTTGACAAATCAACGACCGAGCTTAACTCCCTATTCAATGACTAAGATTAGATCTGGCTTGATCCATGACTTTTGGACCATTCTAACACAATTTTATATCAATTCACATAATATTTTATTTTCCCTAAGTTTAGACTTAGGGACTCCATTAAAAATATTAATTATTTTAATATCTCCCAAATTGTTTAGAATCTGCCCAAACCCTTTCTGGGTATTGGAGATCTCATGTGCCTTAGCCTCTCCACCAATTTTCGTGGCTAGAGCACATCCGATGCTACCCCAAATCAACACTCCCTCTTACCGAGGACTGTGCTCTAGTAATACTCCTCACTGAGTATCACCCTGATCATCCGGCATCCGTCCCTGTGCTGATGCTAGGCCTCCTTCCCAACATCCTCTGCACTGCTGCATCCTGTACTGCTACCCATGGCCCTGCCACTGTTGCATCCGTACTGCAACTCGCTCTGCATCCATGTTGCTACCCATGGCCCTGCCACTGCTGCATCTACACTGCAACCCCTCCCATCATGCTACATCGTAATGCCCATAGCACTACCACTGCTAATTGCTGCACTACAACTCATTTACTAAGAAGTACGTAACTAATCTACCAACTCTAACATCTTCGTCACAGTAGAAACACTCATGATGTTGAAGCTCCCTTTGTCACTGACAAGTGTTCCCTCTCTGACCTCTGCACTGTTGCAACAACTCTGTGCATCTTGCATCATTGCACAGCTCTTTGTGCCATCTTGCACTAGTGCAACACCCCATTGCCTCTCGCACTGTTGCAGCCTGCTAACCTCGCACTGTCATGGGAATCCTACACTGTAGCTCCCTCTGTCACTCCATCCGCATCCATCTCTACTGACATCGCCAATATTGCTACTCCTTTTCAGGGCTCCCGTAGCAACTTCTAATCCAAGAGGCTCGGTACCTCAAGGATCCTGCCCCTCATCGCCTATAGTCCTCCTGACTACAACTCGATGTCTCTCCACTTCTTCTGAAGTGGAACATGAGAACGCATGGCACAATCATTGTCTGTCTCCACTTCCTTCTCTTCCCTTGCTGGCGTCGCCTTGGTCTCGGAGGCCTCTCCCTTACTCTTCTTCCTTGGACACTGGATCGCATAATGACCCAGCTCCCCACAGTGGAAGCATTTGACCTTGGAGGGGTCCTTCTTCCGTTTCTCCTGCTTTCTCTCAGATGCTAGAGCACCATCCTCCTCCTCCTCCTTTTTGATTTTGATCCCCCTTGCCGCTGCTTCTTGCCTTGCCCAACCTTCTGATCTCTTCTTGGCGAAGAGCAACCCACATTTCCTCCCAATCTGGAAGGGTCGCCTTGCCCAGTATGCTTTAGACAAACACCTCCCAGTCTTCTGAGGCTGTGTTCAGGGTTGTTCTCACCATCAATTTTGAATCCGATGCTGCCCCTATGGAAGTCAGCTGATCTCGGATCTCCTTCAATCGACCGAGGAATAGGTCGATTTGTTCTCCCTTCTTCATCTAGTATGATTGCAGCTGATTTTCTAGTAGCATCATCCTCTGCACAGAAGTATGCTGATACAACTTGGTCAAGGCCTCCCACATCTCCTATGTTGTATTCTTCTAGGCAATATGTGGTACTATATGATCCTTGACCCTGTCAAGGATGATACTCTTAGCTCTCGCCATTGCATCTTTGTACCTATCGTTATCAGCCGAATCTACAGGGATAGCTATCGTCCTCAAGGTGAAGTGCTTGACACGATCCCTGTCTAGTATGGATAAGATTATGGCCTTCCACACTACGAAGTTTGAGGCTCCATCTAGTCTATCCTAGTCTCTTACTCTGTGTAGTGCCATTTCGCTGCTCCTCTACTACCCTCCTGGAAGTTCTCAGTATGAACCCTCTGAGCCTCGATTTCCCTCTTGGAAACTCTTCTGCCAATGTCGAGATGCTCCTCTCCAATCGTCTGTGCAACTGCAACACTGATCTGGATTCCTTGGCTAGAAATCCACCTCGACAGCAACTCCCTCTACCTTGGCCTTGCCCTATTAGGTATTGTTCTGACTACAGTACCCCACCAGTGCCAATCTACAACTTACCCACAGCCTGCTAAAACCCAGCAAACTGAAGGTTAGAGCTCCTAGGCTCTGCGCAATCCCGGCACCGGCAAATCAACCTCCTCAGGTAACTGCGTCAACCCTCTTGGGCTCTACGTGAGCCTGCCTTTGCCTCCCTCAGCCTCTGCGCCACCTCTTCCTGGCTCAATCTTGATGACACTGCTAGGATCAGTTTTTGTCACTCAGGACAGTTGTTTTCTGTTGCTGATGTCCTCAGTTTTAATGTGATCTGCAACCACGCTCTGATACCATGTTGGAATTTCTAAGTCTGACACGTTAGAAACCCTTCATGCACTTTTACTATTTATTCCTACCTACTTCTTCTGTTAATTAACAAGTTATTTACCATGTAAATACTAGAAATAAATACAAGTACATGCTCAACACATTACAGATCATCAACTGAAGGAAATAGAAACAAGCACACAAGTGACACTATTGTTTTTGGACTTTTGGATCATTCTAACACAGTTTTATATTAATTCACATTAATACTTTATTTTCCCTAAGTTTAGACTTAGGGACTCCATTAAAAATATTAATCATTTTAATATATCCCAAACTGTTTACAATATGCCCAAACCCTTTCTGGGTATTGGATATCTCATGTGCCTTAACCTCTTCACCAATTTTCGTGGCTCGAGCACATCTAATGCTACCCCAAATCAACACTTCCTTCTTCCTTCTCCTCCCTTAGGGTCAAATTCTCCAAGGTGTTCGTATTTCATCATGGAGTGACCCCTAGCTTCCACTAGCTCCATGATTTCCCCTTTTTCTCTATAGTGGGGTCCCTTCTCTACCAAAAATTTATTTCTTCTTTGGCTTTACCCACTTTTCCTAAGTTGTGAGCCAAAATTTTCTGTACTTAGGCAAAATTGCAAAATTGGTGTAGCTGTTTGGTAATTTTAAGTAGAGGGAACATCACAATCCTCCCCTCCCGAATGTTGCTTGTCCCCAAGCAACTATAATGCCAGGTGTTGTAGGATATGCTCACCCTTCCAGTTTTCTAGCTATCAAATTAGGTCAAGCACTGTATGACTGATTTTTTCTGCTTTTCTTGGCCTGGCCGATAGCCAAACCAAGAAAAGCAGAAAAAATCAGTCATACAGAACTATTTTTAACGAAAGTGGCATCCTCATCTAGCAAGTTCTTCCATCGCACCAAACACTCTCGGATAATACTACTCCTCAATCTCGTCTCTTTGGTCTCCAAAATGACCTCTGGATCAAGTACTAAATGCCCCTCATCATCCAAGCCAAGCCAAGAAAAGCAGAAAATCATCATACAGAACTATTTTTAACGAAAGTGGCATCCTCATCTAGCAAGTTCTTCCATCGCACCAAACACTCTCGGATAATACTACTCCTCAATCTCGTCTCTTTGGTCTCCAAAATGACCTCTGGATCAAGTACTAAATGCCCCTCATCATCCAACGAGGTTAGTTCAGTAATTGTTGTCACATGTTGCTCCAGCTCATATGGTACCTCTCCAACTCCCCTAATCACCCTATGGGGCCCATAGAAATGTGGTTGTAGCTTCTCGGCACCCTTTTGCTTCAGCATGGTCTGTCTATACAGTTATAGGCACAAAAAGACCAAGTCTCCTACCTCAAAGTGCCTCTCGACCTTATGCCTGTCTACATATATTTTCTGTTGATTTTGGGCGGTCTGTAGGTTATCTTTGAGAGCCTTGAGGATGGCTTGGCTCTCTTGAATCCAATCCTAGGCCCTTGGGGCCCTGCTATCTCCAAAAACAAGGTCAACAAAAGATAAAGCATCATAACCATACAAAGCATGAAAAAGTGACATACCGATGGACAAATGGTAGGTAGTATTGTAGCAACTCCCCCAGGTGCAACCACCTCATCCAAGCTCGTTGTTGCACTGTCATGTAGTTCCGCAATTATCCCTCCAGCCAGTTGTTGACTTTCTTAGTCTTCCCATCCGCCTGAGGTTGATAGCTGGTACTGGGAGTGAACTCAGTGCCCACCAACCTAAAAAGCTCCTACCAAAGCACCCCCATGAAATGGTTGTCTCTGTCATTGACTATGGTCCTGGGGAGATGACGCAGCTGGGAGACCTCCCTAAAAAAAAAACTCCGCAGCTTG
The DNA here is from genome assembly GCA_000404065.3 of Pinus taeda. NCBI lineage: Eukaryota > Viridiplantae > Streptophyta > Pinopsida > Pinales > Pinaceae > Pinus > Pinus taeda. The sequence continues at coordinate 29,535 of APFE031153684.1, read as the reverse complement.
AAAAGCAGAGTACCTGGCGAGGATAGCAAAGAAATGGGTAAACTTCATCAACCTGTCCGCCACCATGTATATGAAGTCACGGCCCTGCACCATGGAAGGTCTTGTGATGAAGTCCATTGAGATACTCTCCCATTTCCCTTCCAGAATAGGGAGTGGTTTTAGTAAACCAGTAGGATGGGTCAACTTCTTCTTGTTCCTCTTGCAGGCCTCAGTCCTGCACATGCCTCAACACGTCCCCCTTGAGGCCCTTCCACGAGAAACGCTCCCTGACTACTCTGTAAGTCTTCAACAACCCCTAGTGTCTTGATAATGGTGAATCATGTGCTGCATGGACGATCTTCTCACTCAACTGTGAACCAAATACCAAATATATGGGCCCCTTGTAGTAAATGATATCGGCCATCACCCAGTAGCGCTCATCCCCATGAGTACCATCTACGATCTCACATGCCCATTAATACTTAGAGTACCCCACCAAATGTTGTGACTTCCAATCATGGCAGATGCTCATGAGTGATAGTGTCATGGGCCTCCTGGATAGGACATGTTCCACCACATTATGCTTGCCCTTGACATAATCTATGTCAAAATCATAGGCCTGAATCCTACTGAACCACTTTTGTTGTCTACCATTGAAGCCATTCTGCCCCAGAAAGTGGCGAAGACCATTATGATCAGTCTTGACTCTAAACTTGTTGCCCACCAAATACTGTTGGAATTTGGCCAACCCATGCATGATGGCCAACATCTCCTTGTCATAGATCGAGTACAGACTCTAATGACTACGGAGCTTCCAACTCTAGAAAGCTATCGGGTGGCTTCCCTGTGACAATACAGCGCCAATGCCCTCACCCGATGCATCACACTCCAAGGTGAACGGTTGGATAAAATCAGGTAAAGCCAACACCAGACAGCTGCTCATCACTTCCTTGAGGTGCTCAAACATGGCCAATGCCCTATCTATCCATGTGAATGCCCCCTTCCAGTAATACATGCAGATGCACAAAATCCCCTCAGCTCAGTCACATTTTGGGGAACTGGCCAATCACGGATGGCTCTAATATTCTCCTCATGCACCCACACTCCATCCTCTCCAATAATATGCCCCAGATAGAGCATCTCAATTAGCCCCAATACACACTTGAATATCTTTGCATAAAATTATTGTCCCTCCAAAATATGAAGCACCACTTCTACATGCTGCAGGTGCTCCTCCCACATCCTATTGTAAATCAATATGTCGTCAAAGAACACCAACACATATCGACGCAACTGCTTGCGGAACACATGGTTCATGCAAGACTAGAAGGTAGCATGTGCGTTGGTTAACCCAAAGGGCATAACCAAAAACTCTAAGTGGTCGTAGTGACACCTAAAGGTTGTCTTAGGGATGTTCTTATCCCTTACCCAAATCTGATGGTACCCCGAACGCAAGTCCATCTTAGAGAAGTACTTAACTCCTCTAAGCTCATCCATAAGCGCATCTATTCAGGGAATGGGGTATCGGTTCATCAACGTCTTCTTGTTGAGGGCTCTATGGCCGATGCACATCCGCAACGTACCGTCCTTCTTCACCAGAACAACTGATGAAACGAAGGAACTAGAGCTGGGCCTAATGTGCCCCAATGCCAACAACTCATGAATATCCCACTCAATCTCATCCCGATATGCCTTGGGATGTCTGTATGGGGTCGTAATAACTTCCCGCACCCTCGGCTTTAGCTCAATAGTGTGCTCAAGCCCCCTATCAGGTGGTCATCCTAGTGAGATGTCCCTAAATATTGCTGAGTACCTGTCTAGAATGGCCTGGATGTCTGGGTGTGGTGGTCCGGCCTTAACCCTGCATCAGATATTCTCATCTCTACAACCCACTCTATATCCCCATGTCTCAAGTTCACTTCCATACTATGCGCTAACGCTGTTTGTGGGGGCTATGAGTGCATGCCTCTCAACAAGACCATCTTCCCATCGACCTTGCAAACTCCATCTCCAGCTTCTGTAACACTCCCAAGGGAGTATAGCCATTGCATGCTAAGCACCACATTGGTGTCTAGGACATCAACTACAAAGAAATGGTCAGTCAAAGAATAATTCCCCATCACCACTGTCATCTCAGGAATGTATTTGGTGCACTGCATGGTACAGTCTCCATGTACCAAGACTAAGAATCTCCCAAAGGAATCTGTGTGTATGCCCCTCCTCTTCACCATCTGGGCATCTATGAAATTGCGGGTGGCCCCACTTTATACTAGCACCAAAACATGTCGCCCCTGTACCATGCCCCAGATCCTCATACTAAGTTACTTCGGCACTCCCTGAAGTGAAGCAATAACCCCTGTTGTCAGTAAGAAAGGAGCTCCCCCTGGTGCGAGTGGTGTGCCTCCTTCTCCTCCTCCTGTCACTAGTGGCTCATCATCACCCATGCCTACATCCTACTCTGCATCATCCTCTGTCTCACTATCAAAGAACACTTCTATCAAGTGTGCCTTGACCTTGGTGCACTTGTGCCTTGGTGCCCATGGCTCCTGCCAAGTGAAGCACAACTTCCTCCTATGGAGGTCTCTCCTGGCCTCATCGTCCAACTACCCACGCCCTTCAATGTCTCGCTTTGTGGGGGTCTAGTGTCTCTTCCCCTCTATTGGAATACATGTCTAGCGGGTATCTACGCTCTAGTCCTGGGAAGAGCATCTTGCAAATCCTGGGCTCTACCTATTGTATCCTGCAAAGTGGTGGGCCTGTTGGATCTCACCAAGCCCCTCAATGTCTCTGCTAACCCCTCCAAAAACAAAAAGACCCTCTTGGCCTCCAATAAATATGGCACCAGCGTTGCGAAAATCGCGGTATTATTGCACAATTTTTATTTTTAAAATTCCAAAAAATCACTGAAAAAATCCGATTCGACCAGAAAAAATCGCGGGGCACCGGGACAGCGTGTTTTATAAGCAAATTTACAAGTTTTATTTCTCATTTTTAGCAAACTACGAACTTGTTTGAGAGATGAGGAGGAGAGGAAGGCATATACTAGGGCAGAGGAGGAGAAAAACGGGAGATTTTAGCATCCCAAGCAAGAGAAATTCGTGTTTGGACCAAATTTCTTCAGCAAACCGTGGTTTTCAAGTATGGGCACCAAATTTGGTCAATTTGTTTTGGTTTTTTCTTGTTTTTGCTTGGGTTTCTATAACCCATTGACTATCAATGATTTTTGAGTGGATTTGATGGTGTTTTTTTTTTTTTTTTTGCACAAAGTGGAGAGGGTTCATTTGATCAAAAATGCAAAAACTTGATCATTAGATTTATTAATTTAATTTTTTCTTGTGTTCTATTTTTTTGCATCATTTTTTATTGGGTTTGAATGTGCATTTTTCTATTATTGTTGGATTGAGTTGAGGTTTTTTTTTTTTGGTTAAAAATTCAACGTGGTGTCATGTAATTTTTTTTTATTTTTTTAACTTGCAATCCTTATTGTGCCATAGTTTCAACTTCAAACTTCATCTTACATTATAACTCAAGAGTTCAACCAAGTTACAAACATGTTAAGGAAATTGGACCCTCTGTGGGAATTTGGTGAACCTGATGGAGGGTTTAATAGAATGAACTTGTCTTGCAAGTTGTGTGGGCAGCATATGTCAGGGGGATTTATAGATTGAAGTATCACCTTGCACAAATCCTTGGATGTGATGTAAGGCCTTGCACCAATACAAATGCGGAAATCATCCGAAGAGCCATGAGATCATCGGAAGAATTAGAGCAAGACAAAGTGACCAAACCAGATATGAAAAAGCAACTAGCAGGGAGAGTGTTAAGAGGTGAATATGGAAGTGGCACTGGTTCTACTTCAGAATCAATCTCTACAACCAACCCTATAGCTACTTCAACATTTTTTGTTCCTAGAACCACGCCTAGTTTACAACCATCTATCACTTCAATGCTTAAAAAAAATGAGAAAGAACAAGTTGACAATTGGGCAAGTTTCTCCATTGAAGTGATATTTCTTTCAGCTTTGCAAGGAATAATCCGTTTTTCCAGCCTATTGTTAATGCTATTGCAATTTGTTGGCCCAAGGTACACAATCCCTTCTTATGATGACTTTAGAGGTCGCATTCTTCAAGATGAAAAGTTTGACTACACCAAAAGATTGGAGGATTTTAGGGCATCATGGGCACGAACAGGATGCACTGTGATATCAAATGATTAGACCAACCAAAAGAGGAGAACCCTTATAAACTTCTTAGTTAGTTGTCCCAAGGGGACAATGTTTATGAAATCTGTTGATGCATCTTCACATATGAAAGATGCAAAATTATTATGTGATTTGTTGGATGTGTTTATTTTGGAGGTGGGTGCGGAACATGTTGTCCAAGTCATAACGGACAATGCTATAAATTATGTTACTATTGGCAAGATGCTTATGGAGAGGCATCCTACTTTATTTTGGACACCTTGTGCTGCACATTGTATTGATTTGATGTTGGAGAACATAGAAAAAAATTTCTTTGTCAAAGATATTGTCAACTCATCAAAAAGCATTACAAAATTTATATATAATCATGCATTTGTGCTTAGCTTGATGAGAAAATTCACCAACAACAAGGAGTTGGTGCGCCCTGCCATTACATGGTTTGCCACCAGTTTCATATCTCTTCAATCCCTCTTGAATTCTATATGGTATGTGAAGAGAATGTTTCTTTCAGAGGAGTGGCGTGTTTTGACAATTAGCCAAAAAACCAGAGGGAAAAGCCATATGCAAATTAGTTTCATACCAGGAAAAGTTTTGGGTGGGAGTGCAAGAGGTGTGCACTGTTACTAAACCTTTGGTAAAGGTTCTTCAATTAGTTGATGGTGAGAAGCCTACAATGAGCTATTTGTATGAGGCTATGGACAGTGCCAAAGAATCCATTAGGGCCTACTATGATGATAAGGGAGATGAGAGGTTTCAGAAACAACTCCTCCTATGGGAAGTGATTGATGAACCATGGAACAACACACTCCATCGTCTCATTCATGCTGCAGGAATCTACCTCAACCCCGCTCGGTGGGTTCTTATTTGATGCTGAGATCGTGGATGGATTCTTAACCTGTGTTTAGAGGATGGTACGATCTCTCGTAGAACGTGCAGAAATCTCCAAAGAAATGGAAATATACAAGATGGTAGGTGGCACATGTGGCTTTGAGATGGTTGTGGTTGATAGGAAGACTCAAATGCTAAGTATTTTTTAGTTTGTTTCAAATTTCATTGTCTCTTCAAGTTCATAACTTCATACTTTGCTTCAACTTTCAAATTTCATTTTTTTCTTATGTTTATCTTATTTGTAATTTTGTTGTAGATGCATAGTGGACTCGCTATGGTGCCAGAGTATCCCATCTGCAAAAGCTTTCCATTCAAATCCTCAGCCAAACATATAGCTCCTCAAGATGCGAGCGCAACTAGAGTGTATTTGAAAAAATACACAACAAGAAGTGCAACAGGTTAAAATTTAAACTTAAAATATTCCAAATTTCCAATTAATTTTTTGAATTCATTAAATAATATTTTTTATAATTATTATTTTATGATCTTTGTAAAATTTGGAGTCCCAACAACTTAATGACATGGTCTACGTCTACTAATCTTCGATTGTGGGTGAGGCAACTTTAGAGGATACCTGATATGGAGGCCATCTCATTGGATGGGATTGACACCACTGCTGCGTCAAGGGTTGAGGCCAAGAGGCCTCTCATGGAGTCTGTCGATGATTGGCTAGAGTAGGAGGTAGTGGAAGGCATAGAGGGGGAGGAGGAGGAGATGACACCACCTACCTAGGCTACCCCTGCCACCAATAAAGGACGTGGTCTACCTCCTCTAGCTCCTATTTCTTCAGCTTCTAGAGCACAGTAGAGTCCACTACTGACTCCACCGGCATCTACATCTAGATGAAAAGGGAAAGCTATTGCACTTTCTCGCAAGAGGGGCAGAAGAAATCACTAGTATTAGTTATTTGGTTCATTTCATTGTATATAACATTATGACTCATGATATGAGATACATTATTATATTTTTTGTCGATATTTCGAGGCTAAGTTGGGACTTAGGAGTCAAGATTTACTATTCAGGACATGATCTATTGTTATGTGTGATGTAGCACTAGAAATGATATTACAAATCTTATATATTAGTTCTTTTATCATATTTAGGTGTCAATGTATTTATTTTATGTTGTAGATGCTTTAGATATTTAAAAAATTGAAAAAAAAATGAATATTATTGTATTTTACGATTTTTTCCTAATTTTAAATGATTTTTTCACAATTTTTACGATTTTTTCCCCTCGCCGATTTAATCCCAGTAACGATTTTCCCAACATTGTCCGACACCATCTCAAATATCCTCAGGAACACAAAGATATGTGTCTTTGCACTGTAGGTTTGCTTGAGTCGCGTCAACTCTCCAAAGTGCTCCTCAGGGTCCCTCCTCTCAAATTGCTCCAACACCCTCCATGTGAAATCCTCATAAGTGGTAACACCTGCATGTCCCATAGTGGTCAACCCATGGAACCACCAATCATGGGCCTCTCCCTCAAAGTGTAAAGTGGCAATCTTGATTGCCTCAACCTCTGTCATATGGTTAAGATGGAAATAGACATCCAGCTTCTCAACCCACGTTGTGGCTGAGCTCTTAAGCAAGCCATCAAAGGTTGGAAGGCATAACCTTCCCACTGTGTGCTGCAAATCAGTGTCATGCGTGTAGCCTCCGCCACTCAGCCCCTTGCTCCTACTGTTACCCTTAAGTTGGCAGAAATCTTTAAAAATGATGGCCTCACTAAAATCGACCCCATAGGACTAGTACTGCACAAAGTAGTCTCCCATGGACATGTCATCCTGCCCTTGCGGCCCTCCAGCACCTGATGCCAAAAACGTAGGGATAGTCGACCTGGGCAGTGTGCTAGAAATGTGAGGTGTATTATGTGGGTTTGAGGCTTGGTGGTGCGAGGTACCTGAACCCTCACCCAAATGGAGGTCTCCCTACATGCCCTTGCCCTTGTTGTTATTGTTGTTCTGCTATCTCAACTCATCAATGCCCCTAGACAAGTCATGGATAGCCTTTAAGAGGCTTTGGGCAAATCCCTCCTCTTTATTCCCTTTGTCATTCTTACTACCCCCCATATCTGGCTCCTCAACCTCTTGCTCAAGGTTTTCTGGATCAGGGGTAATCTGTAGTTGTCTTTCCTTGCTTATGTACCTTTGCCTCTTCTATGTGATATTTTTTTTGTCCTATGTTCTCATAGACTGAAGGCTTCTCCCATTGGTTAAGCCAAGACTATGAGCTCTGGTACCACTATAATATTCCTAGTAGAAATATTAAGTGATAACAGCTATAAAATGCTCACATGCAACCAAAAACACAATACAAATATCAACACAACAATGATTTACTCTAGAGACGCTGAGCCATTTTATTATATGTAAAGGTAGGAGTACAATGGGTATGAACAAGTGCACCTGGCCTTGCCAAAGGCAAGCTAGACAAACCCCGAGTGAGAAAACAAGGTGCCCAAAAGTTGGAAAGTGACTCCTCTTCTATACTTTGCGCTGCCCTATAAATCCACACTGTTGGCTAGAAAGAGATCCCTATTTGGGGACCCTAGAATACTCAGAAAATTTTGCCAAATTAATCTTGGCCTCTACTCAATAGAACTAGAAAGGCCCAGAAAGGGTTGGGCTTGATTCCAACCATCCAAATTTGCCCCAATTTCCACGTGCTCCTCCAATTGCTGGGTAATTCGACCCACCCAGAAATATCACATCTTAGCCCCTATAAAATGCTGATAAATACTAGCAAAAACTTCCTTCGAATGCCCCTACATAACCCAACTTCATTAAGCCACAAATGTGCATCCACCCAACTTCCACATGTAGCCTATGTTGATTTTGTAGCATCGGATGTGTTCTAGCCACGAAATTTTGTGGAGAGGCTACAGTACATGTAATCTCCAAAAGCTAAAAATCGTTTTGGGAAATTCCACCTAGAGACAACTTAATTAAAATAATTAGCTTTTTCTTTAATGGTTCCTAAGTCTAAACTTAGGAAATCTGGTTAATTAAAGGATATTAATTAAGTCATGGTGAGAATCTTCTAGAAGAAGACCTGGAACGATTTCTAGTTAATCTTAGCCATCGATTATTTTTTAATCTTGGTCATTGAAGCCTCAACGAGAGCTTATAAGAAGAAACTCGATGGGGGTTGGAGAACACACTTCAAGAGCAAGGAATTCGATATTGCTGGGAAATCGAACTCCAGAGTAGCAATTATGTGTTGCCAGAGGTGATTCGGTAGTTTCAAAGCAGTGAGAGGGGCAGGGATAGTAAGGCTGAAAGGAAGTTTTTCCAATCCGGTGAGTGCATAGCAGAGAGACAGCGTACTCCACAGTGAGGTTGACGCGATGCAGAGTGACATCGTAGAGCTACAAAGGGAGATTTGTATTTGCTGAGGACAAGTCGAGATTCAAAGGTAGGAGATAGAGTGGGAGCCCGGATGCCAGAAGATTGAGTTTCTAGAGCAGCACCTGATTAGCGGAGTGAGAGAGACGTTGGTCCCAACAGGCTGACGCAAAAGCAGCAAGAGGCAGCCCATATTGAGCTACAGTCAGTGTCAAATCACCGATGGAACTGAGATTTTTCTCACTAGACTTTTGTGAGTCATTTTCTCTGTATAGAAAGCTAGATTTGGGCTTCCATAGATTTGCATTCAGATTTACTATTGCATAATAATAAAACCCTCAGTTGTTGCACCGGTTTATTGTGTGTGTGCATCTATTCTTCCAGTGTTTTTATTTCTTCTGCGGTATTTATTTTGTGAAGGTTGAAGTGTATATGTTTCGATATTTTCCATCGGAAACTACAAATAATTTGGTTGATTAATTTAACAAATAGAAGAAACATCATCAGTTGTTGCAATAGTATTTGGGGTCACCGAATTTTCACATGGTATCAAAGCACAAATCATAAGCCGTAGAGCTCAGTAGCAGAAGAGAAGGAGGAGGCTTGAATTCCTGCGTAGGCAGCAATTCGAAACCCCAGAGACAGCGTAGTCCTTGGGCCAAGAGGGTCGAGTTTTCAGGAAAGGTCTATTTCTCATAGTGAGTCGACAGAGAAATTAGATTTTCCAAATCAAAGCTCAGCAGAGGCGAAGGGAGCAGCAATATTTTCCTTGTAGAGCAAAGCTTCAGCTGGGACGCAAATTTTGCAGCAGTTTGTTAGTGCAAAATAGCATTAGGAGGAAGAAAGAGCACACACTAAGGGAATTCTTTCCTCAGGGGACTTCTAGCCAAGAAGTTCCGAGTTTTCCTAGCAGAGCAGCAGTAGTTGTGTGCAGAGTTTCTCACTCCAGAAGAGAGTGCGAATAGTTGGGCAGCATCTACGCAAAGGAGAAGAGGAGTTCGACATTTTTGGAGAGATGGCATCAGCAAGGTTGAGCGATCAAGATCAGTTGGACGGAGCCAACAACTATGTGATCTGGAACACCAGAATTTCCTGCCTTCTTGATGAACATGATCTCAAAACTTATATCGATAGTGTGGTAGTTGTACCCACAGATGCAGATCTACTTAAGAAGTACAAGAAGGAGATGGTTAAAGCAAAGAGGTTGATCCTCGATGGGGTTCGAGATCACTTGGTATCTCACATAACCGGCAAAGATACTACTCGGCAGATGTGGCAAGCACTTGCTACACTATACAAGGGATCTTCCGAGCAACGAAGATGTATCTTGAGGAGAAGTTGAGATGCACGAGGATGCAGAAAGGGGAGTGCATAGACCCATTCCCTACTAGGCTTCAGGATATCCGAGATCAGCTGACTACAATAGGGTCAGCGCCTCAACCTACAGAGTCGGTGCGATTTGCTCTAAACAACGTTTCCGAAGAGTGGCAAGTCTTCGTCCAGAGTATTCTAGGTAGAGAAAAGTTGCCATATTGGGATTGTATGTGGGTTGATCTGCAGCAGGAAGAGATGAGGCGAGATTTGGTGAAGACCACCATCTCTGGCAGCAACAACAACAGTGGGACGAAGCAAGTAAAGGAAGAGGAAGATGTGGCCCTCGCATCAAAGGGCAGCAGGCGCAGTGCAGGAAGAAGAAGGACGTTTCCAAGGTCAAGTGCTTCAAGTGTGGTGAGCTTGGCCACTACAACACTCAATGTCCTCTCAGAAAGAAGGATAAGGAGGACAAGCAGGATCAACAGGCCGCATCCGCAGAGATCGATAGGTTGTCCTTCAGAGTAGAGGAAGATTTTGCCATGGTCACCAAGATACCTTCAGGAGAGAGGTGGGGTGATTTGGTTTTGTAGCCCCGGAGAGCTACATGATGGGTAGGATTCTTGAGGAGGTCCAGCTCATGAATCACTACACGTTGTAGCAAGATGGATCAGTGGCAGTTGGTGCAATCAGGTGCTAGAGTGACGGATGCAGTAGCTAGCAGCAGGTCAGATATTGGGCGTCGCAGTGCAATTGGCATAGATCAGGGTCAACAGCAACACAGACGCTTCAATGACAGCGTAGAGTCTAGCAGCAGCCAAGACTCGGGTGACAGATGCATCATATTCACCACAGTTGGTTCAGTATTTTGAATGTTTTTCCATTACAGTTGTTGCAGTTGCAGCAGCAGCAGATTGAGAGGGAGTTGCAGCACAGATGCAGTTTTGGCAACAGTTTAGCAGCGCCAACAGCAGCACAGATACAGAGTTTATCAAAGTTGTGCAGTAGTTGGTGGGCAGCAACAACCAAACATCAGCAACGTTACAAGAGGTGGTGCAAAGACAGGGTGTTGTTTTAAAGGGTTGCAGCACTAGAACACATTTCTCGCTAAGAGGGAGTATTGATTTTTGCAGCATCGGATGTGTTCTAACCACGAAATTTTGTGGAGAGGCTAGAATACATATATTCTCCAAAACCCAGAATTCATTTCTGGAAATTCCACCTAGAGACGACTTAATTAAAAAACTTTTTTTTAATGGTTCCTAAGTCTAAACTTAGGAAATCTGGTTAATTAAAGGGTATTAATTAAGTCATGGTGAAAATCTTCTAGAAGAAGACATGGATCAATTTCTAGTTAATCTTAGCCATCAATTATGTTTTAACCTTGGTCGTTCAAGCCTCAACGAGAGATTATAAGAAGAAATTCGATGGGGATTGGAGAACACACTTACAAAGCAAGGAATTCGATATTGCTGGGAAATCGAACTCCAAAGTAGCAGTTATGTGTTGTCAAAGGTGATTCAGTAGTTTCAAAGCAATGAGAGAGGGACAGGGATAGTAAGGTCGGAAGGAAGTTATTCTAATCCGATGAGTGCATAGCAGAGAGAGCGTAATCCACAAAGAGGTTGACGCAATGTAGAGATACAGCGCAGAGCTTTAGAGGGAGATCCATATTTGCTGAGGAGAAGTCGAGATTCAAGGGCAAGAGTGGGACCCTAGAGGCCAGAAGATCGAGTTTCTAGAGCAGCAAAGTGAGAGAGACGTTGGTCCCAACAGGCTGACGCAGAAGCAGTGCAAAGGCAGCAAGAGACAGCTCATCTTGAGCTAAGGTCAGTGTCAGATAACCAGTGGAGGTGAGATTTTTCTCACTAGACTTCTGTCAGTCATTTTCTCTGTATGGAAAGCTAGATTTGGGCTTCCACAGACTTGTACTCAGATTTACTACTGCATAATAATTAAACCCTCAACTACTGCATCGGTTTTCCCAAGTTGAGTTTTTCCAGGGATATTGGTTCAAAAATAATGGTGCTTATTGTCTGTGCATCTATTCTTCCAGTGTTTTTATATCTTCTGCAATATTTATTTTGTAAAGGTTGCAGTGCATATGTTTCGATATTTTCCATAGGAAACTGCAAATAATTTGGTTGATTAATTTAACAAATAGAAGAAACATCATCAGTTGTTGTAGTAGGATTCGGGGTCACTGAATTTTCACAGCCTAGAAATAGCCCACGCAGCTCCTGGGAGGGGATGAGAATGCTACAGCAAAAACCACACTTAAGTATGCCCCACCAGCATTCCAAATCCTCAGCAAAATGTAGCCCAATGCTCTCCTAGAAAGCCCAACAAATACACTGCTCCACAACCAACTCTCCCAAGAAGTGCGTATTCCTCTTACTGCGCCCAGTCTGCTATAATAATCCCACGAATTGCTTGAGCAAACAACTGGAACAGCTCCCCACGTAGTCTAGGACTCTAGATATCCTCCTTGGGCTGGCACTCAAAGTCCACCGAAGGTAGGTTGAGGTGCTTGCATGAAAATCTCGTGTGCTGAACAGCACTTGCAGACTTGGCTCAACAGCTCAACCGTGCTAGGTGAGTGTAAATGTCAAGGTTCAAAAGCCCCAAAATGGGTGCCCCAGCTCCTATTTGTAATTTCTGCCCCTTCTTCCCTTGTGGGCTCCACCCCATCGAACTTCCTTCTTCCCTCTCCTCTCTCCAAGTCGAATTCTCCAAGGGGTGTGTATTTCCTCATGGAGTGCCCCACACCTTCCACTAGTTCCATGATTCCCCCTTTTTCTCTATAATGGGGTCCCTTCTCTACCAAAAATTAATTTCTTCTTTGGTTATACCCACTTTTCTTACGTTGTGAGCCAAAATTTTATGTACTTTGGCAAAATTGCAAAATTGATGTAGCTGCTTCGTAATTTTAAGTAGAGGGAACATCACATCCTCATAATCATTCTGCAACTCCATTATGTACTTTCATCATTTTATGCGAGAAGACACTCCATGAATTAATAACCTCCTGAAACAGTCACTAGCCTTTCTCTTTCCATTTCATTTCATTGAACAGCTTAACAATTGAAACACCCCTCTTCATTCCTTTCTAACGTTCTCAACAAACATTCTCATTGTTTTACAAATAATTTGTGTGTGAAAATTACTCATAGCGCCGACGACTATCCAAAAGGCTTCTTCAAATTTAAAATAATAACAGTTGATCATTTGACTGACATTTCCAAAGAAGGCATAGATAGCACTAGCCTGAGTTAGATTTATGTCTAGCAAAGGCCCATGTTGGACTAATGAAGAATGAACTATTTTCACATCTAGACAGAAACTAGGTATCACTCTGATAAGGAAAAAATACTTGCAGGAGATGGGAATGGCTATAATAAAGACATAATGTAGCATTTAGAAAGAAAGGCCCATGGAAAACAAGTCATAGGGTCATGTCAGGCCCTCTCATACGGTGGCCAAATATTTGCAAGAAACTCTACAAACACCTTTTGCCTAAGATAGATCTTCTGAAAAGGTTGAATAGAAACGATGATAGTTGAAGATAATAACTACTGGATTAAGTTATTCCTTCCTAGGCAAGAATTTAAGATGACATCCAATACCAGCAAGAAGTTAAATTATTAAACTATATATGATATGTTGTAAATCTGGATAGAAGGAATTAGGAGGTCTAAAGAAGGTCTAATTAGAATTTGCCAATGTGTTTCAAAATCTGTTTCTTTCCACCAACAACTCTAAATCAAAGCCACATTGTGTCTTATATCTACATGATTCATTCTGCCAAAATATTATTCTCATGTGGAATGGAGAGATAGTAGTTGGCACATGTTTCCAACTGATATGATTTTCTGCATTCTTACAACAAGATAGGTACTTGAAAACATAATCCTGCTGGCTCTACTGTTAATAAGAGAAAAGCAGGAAATCAATGAAAAGACAAGTTGGAACAAGCATAAAAGGAATGCAGGTTATGACACATCATATAAATAATGGAAGTAAAAATCTATGTAGCTCTCAGCCACTGCAAGAATAAAGATAAGGTACAGCATTGAATACCATCTGAATATCCTTCAAATCTGGGAAATTAACAGAAACCACGGCCAATGCTGCCTCATTAAGAGCCAGCTTCCGCCACAAGTCCATACTGCGTTTCCGTACATCTGGTAGTCCAGACTCCTCTAATCGTGCTGCTTCCAGTAAATCATCTGTAGTGATCTGTCAACCAAATTCTGTGTAATCAATCTATAAATGAACTTGTGGTAATCCTGTCGTTCTACAGTTGGCTGGCAACTTGACTCAATGAAAATGCTAACAAACTTATTGAATTGCATTAGTGTATAAAAAAAATCCAAAAACTACCACGATGACAAACAAGCAAACAAAAAACATAAAACTTACACACTGATGCAGAACTATGATACAATTTTCCAGTTTTGTAAACTGACAAAATGAAAAGAGTAAATTTATAAATTATCTTCATTGCCATTGTTTTTCAATAGTAAAGACCCAAGGCTAATTATTCAAGTTTTTCCCTCTGCAGTCAAGCTTACAGTGTTTGATAGAAAAAATAATTGCATAGCGCAGATTATTGAAACATGATTCCAAACAAAAACGATCAGGATAGTCTCCAGTTACCAAGGCATGCAGGAAATTAACTTCTACCCCTCTATTGTAATGTCCCTTTTCAAGGATGTCCAGTTAATTATTCATTATCACTTGGGAAATAAAGCAAACTTATAAAGTGTAGAAACATGGGATTCGATAACCCCTAGTAAACACCCATGGTATTCTGGCAGCCCCCAACTCTAGAAGGAGATGAGAGCTCACTTCTTCGGCATGCATTTGGATTACTATTTTGTTATTGAATTGAGCTATTGGAGCTTGTCTGGGTGAAAGCCCATGTGAAAGAGGGTTAGTTTCGGTGGTAAGTGATCCACCCCAGCTGATCTAGTCAAGGGGCTTCAGAATTCAGACCATATACCCTAGCCACTCCAAAAAGGAGGTATCAAATCAGATCCGCTCACTGGGGCTTAATATGGAGATGACAAGGAGAGGTCAGTCAGATCTCTCACAGATGCATAATGCGTGGAGAAGCAGGATTTAGGCCGCCATATTCCATGTTGCTGCATTCATCTTTGGAGGCCACAACATCAGCTTATTATCCATCCAACCATGCCATGTAGTAAGGGTCATTTACAAATCTGTCCCAGGTTCTCAAATTAAAGCGTTGGCATGTAATCTCATATTCCATTTAATAAAAATAAGTCTGAGTCTTTGTTGCTATTTCTTGTGTTTATTTTTGAGTGGGGTTTAATATGTAACTGTAAGCAGACTATTTGATGGAATGTCTCTGTAGTAGAACTATTCATTATTGTGCAAATAAAATATTGGAATATATATTTCCTGCTCAGTGTTGGTTTTAGCAAATCGTTGGCATATCTTAAAATTCGTACATTACAGCTATTGAATAGGCATCTTTTACATGTTCCTGTGAATGATATCTTCCTGCAATTGTCTTTTACTATTAACAGTAAACAAAAGCTATTACTACACTTAGTTGGAGCAATAAGAATCATGCATCGGGAGTATGTTCACATGCGTTATCCAAATGTGCTAATTCAGGATAGGAAAAAAGAGGATCAATTGAGGCAACATAAGACTAGAAATGATAACAGTAAACAAGATAAAACCAAGAAAAACAAAGGAAATCGGGATAAATAAACCTCAACAAAAGCAATGGCGGGAAGAAATTGTATGTGTGCCAAACTATAAAAGAGTACATGGAGTTCGGAAGTGTTACCGCTCAAACTAGTAGGGTTGGCAAAGTTCAACCAAGACTGCTATACGATAAGCACAATTAGGAATACACACAATGTCACCTCAGCTATTCCTCTCACTTTAGGCCAACTACCCACTAAATGCCATGAACATGTTGGAAAATGTAACTAGGTTTGATCTTCATAATGTCTTATGTAATTGTATTTGATGTAAAAAGAAAAAGAAAATTATTATTATTATTTTTATAGCATGTGTTTCATGCTCTAGGTTAATTTATTTATAGGTCAAGCACCCATCATGTGCTTCTAGGGCTTTGTCAAAGAAGTCAAAGAATCATTGTAATATGTAAAAGACAATTTTGGGCATCATATATCAAGTCAAAAATATTTAATTGAGTCAAAGTCATCTATAAAGTCCCTCCAAGACCAAGACGGCCTGCAAGGAGACAAGTCAGCCTACAAGAGAGAAGTCAGCCTGCAAGGAGACAAGTCAGCCTACAAGAGAGAATTCGGCCTCATTAGAGCTCTTCGAACCTCACCAAGAAGCCTGTATATACAAGGCATTCAATCACACTTGAAGAGTATCCATCCAAGTTCCATTACAACGGAAAAAGAAAACTTATAGCCAGCGAAGAAGAGGAGAACATAAAAGGAGGGACACCGAAGATTTAAGGACTGTTTTAGAGCTACATTCTCCCACACATTCAAAGGGACTAGGGCATCATTTGCTGTCATCAAAAGAACTGAAATCAGGTATCAAAAGGATCAAGTTTGCAGGCCGAATTGTCAAGTTCTCCAAGCGAAGCAAGAAAGAGACATATTTCACCATCTTTTCCCACATGTGCGAAGTTAGGGTTCCTGCAGTTAGGCCGAAATTGCAGTCAAGGAATTGCAGGTCAGAATTTTTAAAGTTGAAGCAGCTCTGAAGCAGGTTGACTTGGGCTGGCTTTGAGAAGAAGAAAATTCATCTAAGGAGAGATTGACTTGGTCTTGGAAGAGTCATTGTCTTGGGTCTTAGGTCTTGAAATTCATCATTTGAAGATTCTATAAAAAGAAAAGAATTCTTTTGGGTTTTTCTCTAATGAGAGGAGCTTTTGGCCCTAGCTAGCAGCCCATTTTTTGTGTCCTCTTGCCTCAATGATCTTCATAGTCTAGTAGATGTTTGATGACAAGAATAAAATAATAAAAAAGTAAAGAAGAAGCTAATAACAAGTACATCAAGTTAAGTAAAAGAATATCACAAGCAGTTATTAAAGTAAAGAGAAACCATCCTAATCTAGCTATGCTAGATTTCTCAACAGGACAATATCCCCACACACAACAACTCAACCAAAGGAATATTAGGCCAATGCCTAAATGAAGTATGTGGAAGAGGGAGAAGTTAGTTGTTGAAAAACAAAATTCTGATCTGATTAATGATGCAACAGCATACTTATATTGCATACCAGCAAAGGAAAGAAAATACTCAATATGTCTAGCAAACAATTTTGAAAATGTAATATATTGAGAATGAAGCTTCTTACCACAACAAAAGAATAAATGGAGCTATAATAAGTTGATTTGGGATAGCATCAGATGTGCTCTAGCCACAAAAATTGGTGGAGAGGCTAAGGCACATGAGATCTCCAATACCCAGAAAGGGTTTGAGTAGATTCTAAACAGTTTGGGAGATATTAAAATAATCAATATTTTTAATGGAGTCCCAAAGTCTAAACTTAGAGAAATTAAAATATTAATGTGAACTAATATAAAATTGTGTTAGAATGGTCCAAAAGTCATGGATCAAGCCAGATCTAATCTTAACTGTTGATTAGGGACTTAATCTCGGGCGTTGATCTGTCAACAAGAAAAGTATAAGAGGCTTGAGGGTCACTTGGAAAATACACCAGAGTGATCAGTCATTCTATTCTCTAGAGCGGGGTTTGCTAAGAGAGATAGAATCAGTGATCAGAGTTGCAGCGGAGGAGCAGTGAATACAGAAGCAGAGAGGAAGAGATAGCACCGGGAGGATCAGCGCAGTAGCCGGAGAGAGGGACGCAGAAGCAGCCAAGGGTTCATGCAGAGCCAGCCACGGCTCACACAGAGGCAGCCACGGCTCACACAGAGGCAGCCAGGAGCTACGCAGTGCTTCAAAAGGCCAACATGGGTGACGCAGAAGGACAGAAGGCTGACGTAGAGGGACAAAAGGATGATGCAATGCCTCCAAAGGCTGACACAGACCAAGCCAGAGTGACGTTGGGCTAACGTTGGGCCAGAGAGAGGTTGACGCTGGGGCTTTGTGGGGCATATTGGAGCTGTGGAGCTGTCGGAGTGTGTATTTGGGGTTTCAGCGAAAATATCTGCTTCCGAGTAGAGAGGTACTACTGCCAAAAAATTTCTCTGTTGGGTGAGCCGGATTTGGCACCTAGATTGTATTTTGAAACTGCTTAATAAATCAAACCCTCAGATAGTTGCATCGGTTTTCCCGCATTGGGTTTTTCCGGGGACATTAGTCCAAAAACAATGGTGTCACTCGTGTGCTTGTTTCTGTTTCCTTCAGTTGATGATCTGTAATATGTTGAGCATGTACTTGTGTTTATTTTCAATATTTACATGGTAATAACTTGTTAATTAATCAGAACAAGTAGGAAGAAATAAACCAGTAAGTACATGGAGGGTTTCTAACGTGTCAGACTTAGAAATTCCAACATGGTATCGAAGCGTGGTTGCAGATCACAGGAGAACTAAGGACATCAGCCGAACAGAGCAGCAGCAGCATAAAACAACTGTCCCGACTGACATAAGTTGTTCTAGCAGAGTAGCAACAAGGAAGGGGTGCCGCAATGCCCGCGTCATCAAGATTAAGCCAGGAAGAGGCAATGCAGAGGCTGAGGGAGGCAAAGGCAGGCTCACGCAGAGGCCAGGTGGGCTGACGCAGTTGGCTGAGGAAGATGATTTGCTGGTGTCGGGATTGCGCAGAGCCTAGGAGCTCTAACTTCATTTTCCTGGGGTTTAGGAGGCTGTGGGTAAGTTGCTGAGTGGAGCTGGTGGGATACTAGTCAGAACAGTACCTAGCGGGGCAAGGCCAAGGAGGAGGGAATTGCTACCGAGGTTTCTAATTGAGAAATTTGGATCAGTGGTGCAGTTGCACAGACGATCAGAGAAGGGGCATATTGACATTGGCAGAAGGATTTCCAGGAGGGAAATCGAGGCTCAGAGGGAGTCACATCGAGAACTTCCAGAAGGGAAGTAGAGGAGCAGCGAGATGGCAGTGAACAGGGTAAGAGACCAGGACAAGCTAGACGAAGCCTCAAACTTCGTATTCTGGAAAGCCAGAGTCTTATTCGTAATTTCGTTCTAGATAGAAATTGTGTCAAGCATTTCGCCTTGAGGACAATAGCTATCCCAGTTGACCCAGTTGATAACAAAAAGTACGAGGCAATGGCGAGGGCCAAGAGCATCATCCTTGACGGGGTCGAGGACCATGTAGTACCACATATTTCCGAAAATGAAACAGCACATGAGATGTGGGAGGCCCTAAAGAAATTGTACCAGCATACTTCTGTGCAGAGAAGGATGTTACTAGAAAATCAGTTGCAGTCATACCAGATGAAGAAGGGAGAACAGATCAACCTTTTCCTCAGTCGATAGAAGGAGATATGGAAACAATTGACTTCCATAGGGGCCACGCCAGATCCAGAATTGATGGGGAGAACAGCTCTAAATGCATTCTCAGAAGACTGGGAGGTGTTTGTCCAGAGCATACTCGGCAAGGTGACCCTTCCAGATTGGGAGGAAATGTGGGTTGCTCTTCGCCAAGAAGAGATCAAAAGGCTAAGCAAGATGGGAAGCAACAACAAGGGGATGGGAATCAAGAAAGAGGAAGAGGAGGATGTCGCCCTAGCATCTGAGGGAAAGCAAGAAAAACGGAAGAAGAAGGACCCCTCCAAGGTCAAATGCTTCAACTGTGGGGAGTTGGGTCACTATACGACCCAATGTCCAAGGAAGAAGAGTAAGGGAGAGGCCTCTGAGACCAAGGAAGCACCAACAAGAGCAGAGAAGGAAGTGGAGACAGACAATGACTATGCCCTTAGTGCACACACGCCACTTGAGCGGAAGTAGGGACACATCGAGTTGTAGTCAAATAGACTACAGACGATGAGGGGCAGGATCCTCGAGGTATCCAGCCTCTTGGATTAGACCTTGCTACGGGAGCCCCGAAGAGGAGTAGTTGTACTGGCAATGTCAATAGAGATGGATGCAGATGGAGCAACAGAGGGAGCTACAGTGTAGGATTCCCAGGACAATGCGAGGCTAGCTGGCTGCAACAGTGCGAGGGGCACGGGAGTGTTGCACCAATGCAGGATGGCACAGAGAGGTGTGCAATGGTGCGAGATGCACAATGCAACATGATGAGAGGGGTTACAATGCAGATGCAGCAGTGGCAATGACATGGTCATGGGCAGCAACACGGATGCAAAGGGAGTTGCAGTACGAATGCAACAGTGGCAGTGGTAGGGCCATGGGTAGCAATATAGGATGCAGTAGTGCACAAGATGTTGGGCAGTAGGCCTAGCATCAACATAGGGACCAACGCCGGATGATCGGAGTGATACTCAGTGAGGAGTATTACTAGAGCACAGCCCTTGCTAGGAGGGAGTGTTGACTTGGGGTAGCATCAGATGTGCTCTAGCCACGAAAATTGGTGGAGAGGCTAAGGCACATGAGATCTCCAATACCGAGAAAGGGTTTGGGCCGATTCTAAACAGTTTGGGAGATATTAAAATAATTAATATTTTAATGGAGTCCCTAAGTCTAAACTTAGGGAAATTAAAATATTAATGTGAATTAATATAAAACTGTGTTAGAATGGTCCAAAAGTCATGGATCAAGCCAGATCTAATCTTAGCCGTTGATTAGGGACTTAATCTTGGTCGTTGATTTGTCAACGAGAAAAGTATAAGAGGAGGCTTGAGGGTCACTTGGAGAATACACCATAGTGATCAGTCATTCTATTCTTTAGAGCAGCGTATGCTAAGAGAAATAGAATCAGTGATCAGAGTTGTAGCTGAGGGGCAGTGAATACAGAAGCAGAGAGGCAGAGATAGCACCGGGAGGATCAGTGTAGTAGCCAGAGAGAATGACGCAAAAGCAGCGAAGGGTTCACGTAGAGCCATCCAAGGCTCATGCGGAGCCATCCAAGAGCTGCGCAGTGCTTCAGAAGGCTAACGTGGGTGACGCGGAGGGCCAGAAGGCTAACGCAGTGCCTCTAGAGGTTGACGCAAGCCAAGCTGGAGTGATGTTAGGCTAACGTTGGGACAGAGAGAGGTTGACATTGTGGTTTTGTGGGGTATGTTAGAGCTGTCGGAGTGTTTGTCCGGGGTTTCAATCGAAATATCTTCTTCCGAGTAGAGAGGTACTACTGCCGAGATTTTTCTCTATTGGGTCAGTTGGTTTTGGCACCTAGATTGTATTCTGAAAGTGCTTAATAAATCAAACCCTCAGATAGTTGCACCTGTTTTCTCGCATTGGGTTTTTCCGAGGACATTAGTTCAAAAACAACGGTGTCACTTGTGTGCTTGTTCATGTTTCCTTCAGTTGACAATCTATAATATGTTGAGCATGTACTTGTGTTTATTTTCAGTATTTACATGGTAAATAACTTATTAATTAATCAGAACAAGTAGGAAGAAATAAACTAGTAAGTACATGGAGGGTTTCTAACGTGTCAAACTTAGAAATTCCAACATTATACCTATTCTATATGGTTGTAAGATGAAAATATACTTGCTATTCAGAGCTGTAACTTTTTTATTTTTGAAGAGTGCACAAGGGCCCAAGTAGAAGGCCACTTCAGAGACCTAAAAATGGCTTTTCGTGAACTTGAAACTAAAAGCACTTAATTTGAAATGTTAGTACTATAGTCACCTTTCCAATGAGCACAAGAACACTAAATATGGGTAACCAATTTGGGAAATATTCGATCTGCAACTCAACTACCCAAAAAATATCCCACAACCATGAGGGTTGAAAATTGACTTGACCAAAAACGATGATTAAACCCGAAAATCATTTTGGGCAGCCAGCATATGATCTAAAAGTAAATAATGATCAATGAAAAACCTCCTACATCAAGTATGATCGATACAAAAGATTTTATCTTGAATTTCATGAATCTCAAGGCAAGTATTTTCCTTCAACCACTTCCAATTGTTGTAAAATGTTTCCAAAACTTGAAAATACTTCAAAAAAACATTTGAAAATGCAAATATTGCAGCAATAAGTTAAATCAAGGGGAATCATACAACCATAGGGCTTGTTACCAAACATTTTGTGGGTGATATCCTTAGGAGAAAAATTTTCTCCAGGATGATCCTCAGACGACAGCCAGCAACCCCTTGCAGCCACCAACTAGCTCGTTGTGCCACTTCTCCGCCACCTGAGCCATCCATGTGGTCCCTCACCCATCTGTCATGATCGTATGTTTGAAAGTGGGCCTCCCAAACCTAAAGGTATGCCCTGTCATTTGCTAATTGAGTATTGTAGTTTACTTATCACGAAGACTTTTGGGCATGAATTAATGGGGGAATTCGGCAGAAAGAGTGGGCTAGGTCTATGCTATTGTCCCCTAGACCTCTTTTGCATGTTACCCTTGGACCCTAGTCCCGTGGGATCTTTTTTACTAATGTTTGGGCTCTTGGGATGGTACTTCACATGAAACCCCAATTTTGGTTGCATGGTCTTACTCCCTCATCCACATATATCACTCCTCCTCCACTCATTATAACCCCATTAATCATTTCTCCCACCTGGGCCCACATCCCTCCACTGGGTCCACATAGAGTTAGCCTCCCCTTCCCCTTGCCCAAAACTTGGGTCAGGCTTAGAACGATGCCCCGGAGGTTGATGCAGCTAAAAAGAAAAGTAAAAGCATAATTGGCCACATTCAATAGGAAAATGTACCACAAAATGCAAAAGATGGCCGGGACAAACACATTTAGCACGTGGGAAAAAACCAATGCATGAGCTCTACCCCATTCTCATGGCCATCACCCTGGCTCCTATAGGCCCTAGATGAGCCTCATTTATCATTCAGGAACCCATGATTGTCCCAACCCCTAATGGGCAATGAACTGCCCCGCCTCAAAGGGGGTATCCATTGCTATACTTTACATATCATGCTCTCACTCATTGAACCTATCGTAAACCAAAGAAAAATCATAAAAGGCAAAAGGAAAATGAAGAAGGGTCGAAAAATCAAGGTCGGGGTGACTTGTACCACGATTGCTCCCTCCTATACATTATATACCCAAGCATGGGCTTCCCCTTTATTAGCTACCCTTGTACCTTGGCATGTGACCTAGGATTGCCCCTTCCATCCCTACTCCGTTGTTAATTTTTTATAACAATGGTATGTTCTTATGCTTCCTCAACCAAACTGCTTCACAACAAGCCATACTAGCAGTAATGTATTCGGCCTCGGCGATGCTTAGTGGAACCGATCTCTGCTTCCTACTCATCCAAGATATAGAAGTAGACCTCAAAGAGAAGCAACACCCAGACAAGCTCTTACAATCCACCACGCTGCTAGCCCAGTCAACATCTGTATATCCATGTAGTCTCAAATCCCTGGCAGTGTATCTCAATCCGTAGTGGATTGTGCCCTGGAGATATCTCAAGGGATTCTTGGCAGCAATCCAATGAATGATATGAGGCTCGACCATATATTGACTCAACGTGTTCACCGCGAAGCATATGTCAGGACGGGAGTTGACCAAGAACATCATTGCCCCCACAAGTTGACGATATTCGGAAGGGTTTGCCAATCCAGGCCCAACAAAACTTCTACATAGCTTCTTGAAGTTGAGTTCCATCGGAGTAGTCACAGACTTGCATTTGACCATCCCACATCTCTCAAGTAGCTTCACAATATGTTTTCCTTGAGAAAAGAAAATCTCACCTAGCTTTTGCCAAACCTGCAACCCTAGGATCACATGCCACCACCATTTGAAGGATGTACCTTGGACATGTCATCCCCTTTAAAAGTAGAAACCACCTAATAGGGCACTTGGTTAACTCCCCTTGTAGCTTGGAGACATTAGCACATGCCAAAGCCCACTATGGAAGGGCATGCCATTATGAAGGGCCCACCTGTTGTCCATGGTTTGTAAGCTCTTTAACTCGATTCCTTTCAATGACTTGTTGAACTAGAAGGTAAGGGGATGCATTGGATCTTGTGCAGGATTGCAGATGGTCTCCATTTTGGGTTTGGCCTTCGCTATATAGGGTCCTAACCCTCCAGAGGGCTACATTGGCACATGTAGGATGTGTGTAGAGCGACATAGGCCTCTACAACAGTAGATAACATTCCAAGGATCCCCAAAGATGTTCATAGATTGCTCGAGTTTCATCTATTGGATGAGGAAGATGCACTTGATTCACCATGCCCAATCGACCCCACAGTTGTATCATGCACTTGGTAGATGACCCAGGACCTGTGTGATGATGTGGAATCACTTACACCATTACTCGAGCCTTTGCAGATGGTATACGGGCACCTTTGATCTATTTGTAGACCCATGAGAACACTTGTGTGTCCCCACACCCATTGTGAGCACCAGAGGTTTATTATTTGGAGAATAAGGGGCCTACCCCTTGTCCACTACTTTTGGGAGTCTTATTTCTCATTATGGCACCTATGGACTTCATCAGGCCTCTTAGAAGCCCCAACGACACGTATTATTGATCATTCGACCTCCTGAGAGGCTTATTCTTTTGTTTATGAGCTAGTTTGGTGGGCTTGTCACCAAAAGTTGTTTATTTTGCACATTATTTTATTATAGGGGCTAATATAGTCCTAATTTGCTAAATCGAACTCATTAGAAGCGCATAAATACAAGTGATGTGAATTCATTTTAGCATCATCGCTTGGATTTGGAACTTGTATCTCTTTAGAGATTTTCGTTATCCTTCTTAGAGGACGAATTTTTGGAGCATGGAATGAATTTTGATGTTAGGATTATTTTCTCATGTCTTGGAGCTTCTTGAATGGCCAATTTTGGATGGTTGGATATATTCTTATACATATATGTACAATTTAATGTTATTCTTTCTTTCTATTTTTGTCACATACATTGTTGTTGGGATTTCACTATACTAGGGCTAATTTGTTGCATCCATTTATGTGAAGTTGTGGAAATTTCGTTTCTAGATAGTGAATGCTTCATGTATGGGCCATGTATAATGAATGAATATTCCTAGGGATGTTTCATTGTTGAAATTCATCTTGATAAGCCATCTACCTTGCAAAACTAAGTATAAAGTCTTTGAAGTTGCTTTTGTTATTGCCCTAGTGCTAAGCAAAGTTGTCTTTGAGGCCTCCTTGACTTAGAAAATCTAAAAGTCCATAGTCATAATTCTACCTAACTCCAATCTCCCCAAACAATTAAGCATTGGTTCACCAAAATGTGATCACCTTAAACCTTATTCACTCTACTACCCATTCTTTTCTAGGCCTAGCCCATTAGGTCGCCTAGGGCATCATTTATCTTACAAACCACCAATCAAAAAAAATTCAATCTCTTAGCCCCTACTACGTTGGTGTGTCTCCTAGGTACCCTCCAATTTTGAAGAAATTTCAACAATGGGATTTTGTGATATCCAAGCCCTAGCCTCAAGGTTGAACTTTGCCATGGGTTTCCTTAGGCTAGAAACCTCATTGGGAGACTCGCATTGGCTTGCATTACAGATTCTTTCTTTGGTCCCTTTGTTCCTCCGGAATAGATCAAGAATATCATTGGTTGCTAAAGCCTACCCCCTTGACCTAACCCTATGTCCACTTGGTTCCGTGTGGTTCCACACACTATTAAGGGTAATTCTTTGACGATCACTTGGAATCCAAGCTTTTACAAGACTTTCAAGGCCTAGGAACCTCCATCATAAGATATATACTCTAAAGCTAAACCTTGAAATTCCCCTTAAGCCCTTCCTTGAGAGCTTTCAACCTTGCCTTCCAAAGCAAGCAAGCCACATATTTGAGCCTCCCTTGTGAATAGGCTTCCAGGATCACCCCTCACCGTATCGTTGGTCTATCCATTTTGTGGTCCTCATCATAACGGGTCTCCTCCCATCAGTGAAAGTTAGTAAAGAGTAGGGAGCCTAAGCTGAGGTGACAGTGGGCTATTGCTCCATTGAAGCCCTTAGCCTAATAGTAGGCCCTTCAAGGATCCCCCTTTACGACCCCTGCGTGTTTGAGAGGTGAAAGGCTTTAGGGCTTCCCAAAATTGCAAATTTTGTGGTGATTTTACCAATGTTATAATCAATAAATGCAATATCAACCAATGTTATCAGAACCAAACCAGTGATCGAACCGAAAAACCTTGTGAACCGAGAGAATGTCACTTTTACTTTAAGAATTTAACATTACCATGAAATGCATAGCAATAATAGGACCATAGACTTGAATATTAGGATGAAGACGATAAGCTTGAATGTTAGGTTCGCATAGGTGAGAATTAGAAGTAAACCAACCAATTGAAAAAATAGAAAAAAACAACAAAAAAAAGACAATTTTTTTTACGCTGACCTCGGAAGGGAGAAACAAAACAAAATTGTTCATGAACCAGTCGGTTCAGTATCGAACTTGCCAATTCCAGTTCGAAGGCCCAGTTTGGATAAGTTTTGGGCAAAAAACGGTCGGGTCGTTTCCACCGGTTTAGGTTCGGTTCTAATAACATTGATATCAACCACAATTTAGTGAAGATATTCATTATTTTAATATTTTTGGTATTTTTTTTTGTAAGAAATAAGTTTTATTTTTTGAAATATATATATATAGGGTTTTTATATTTAATGCCAACTACAAATTTACAAAATTGAAGTTATTTTGAAATATAATTTTATAAAGAACTAGTTGGAAATTGTTTGAACACGAATATGATCATTCTTCCACAAGATTTAAGGACAAGGAATTATGTCCTCTCCTGATTTGGTATATCAATGATTGAGGTTTTGGAATGCTAACTGGAACACCAAGGATACAACCCTATCATCAAACAAAAATAGAACAAAATGTTGATTTGGGGTAGCATCGGATGTGCTCTAGCCATGAAAATTGGTGGAGAGGCTAAAGCACACGAGATCTCCAAGACCCATAAATGGTTTGGGCAGATTCTACCCGGTTTAGGAGATATTAAAATAATTAAAAATTTTAATGGAGTTCCTAAGTCTAAACTTAGGAAAAATAAAATATTAATGGGTATTAATATAACACTGGGTTAGAAGGTTCTAAAGTATATTCTAGCCATTTATCAAAAGAAAATATCCACACAAAGAAAAAAAAAATATATATATATATATATATATTTCTCAAAAACTTATTTTACAAAACCCTTGTATATTTGTATATTTGTCAAGAGATTTGTAATTTAAACTTGTAAATTATTTTTGCTAATTGGGGTTTTGGGTTTTGAAATTTTGTATATATTTTTGGGTTTTAGTTGTTTTATTTCCATTTTTGAAGGTGAAGTCAAGAGAAGAGCCAAATCTAGGCCATTTAAGGTAAAATCTAATCTCCAAAAATTTTTGCAAGCCCAACCATTCAAAAATTTGCAACAAAATTCAGATCTGGAAGAGAAAAAAGTTATGACGCAAGGGTTTCATTTTGTAGGCCTCTCAGGCCCAGATCCAACCCCCCAAGGCTAGCGTCTTCCTTCTCTTGGCTTGCATCAGACTCCCAACCCTCTACATCATCCTTTCAGCCCTTTTTAGGACAGGTTGTAACCATTAGGGGTCTCAACCTCCCTTTCAAGGCCCAACTTTGAGGCCTTTAACCCTTAGAAGCCCTAGTCGTAGGCCTAGGAGGCCTCGGCTACCCTGTTTCACCCCAAACGGCTACCTCAAAGGCTAGTCATGGCCTCTAGGGCTCTTTTTGGCCCTCTAACCCTAGTCATCTAGCCCTACAGGCCTCTCTCCCTCCAGTGTCGGCCTTTCTTGACCTCCTCCTTCCTCCTTTGACCTCTCTTTGGCCACCTAGCCCCCTTAGGCCTAGCGTTGGCCTTTTTTGGCCCTAGTTTGCCCTAAAGCAATCTCTAAATTTTCTGAACTGAATACTTGGTGGTTTTGTAGGTTTTTGGACTCAAAAAAGTTGATTTTCAAGAAGCAACTTCATCTTAAAGTTTGAGCAAATTTGGACCAAGGGATCTTCAAGGCCTTGGGCCTAGGGTTTGCTCTCTAAATCCTAGTTTTCTCACTGTTTTACTATTGCTGTAATTTGTATTTTATAACAGTGATATAAGTGCTCTAAAACTCATATAACTGGCCAAAACTACTACTAAATTGCAAAATCTAAATTTTCCTAAAATTTGGCCATTTGGGCATTCATCATATAGCCTAGATCTAAAATTTTGTTTGTTGGAATTTTTTGCATAAATCAATGAATCATATCTGGAATTTTCTGAATAATTCACTTAAAAGGGCTCAAAACTAAAATTTTCAATTTTGGCAAATTTCTCCTAGTTTTGGGCATGAAGTGGCACTTGTTGTAGCATCATTAACTCACTAATTTGTTGATTTGTTTACTGCCCTAATAAGTTTCGTCAAAATTGATATGTCATGAATACTGCATCCTAATGTGGCCTACATTCATAAATTTACATTGGCTAATCATTGGAAAATTTTATGTTTCATAAGTTTGGTAAATTTCATGGTCTAGAGTGATTTTCTTACTGCTGTCATACCACTAATAAGCACTGAATTTTCTCATGTGTTACCACTGACTTGAGATATTTGAGATATAACATTCTTTTGTCTTATCTTAAGTTACAAGAATTTTTTAATTTTACACTTAAAGCACTCATACACCTAAGTTCTAAATTGTTAATCTTTGGTATTTGATATCTAATTGGCATTGTAATAAGAACATCGTAAATAATTTATTGGTATCGTGAAATCATTGGCTAATTGACAATTGGATAATCTATTCTAAGTATCTTGTGGATTGATTCATTGAGACCCGTTCCTTAAGCATTTGTCTTGTTTAAGATTGTCTTCTAATTATTGTTAAGTACTATTGTCATAAAGAGTAATCATAACTTGAGTACTTAAACACTTAAATAATCTTAACTCAAGTAACTTCACTCGTTGCATAAGCATTCTAGTCTTAACTTTGACCTAATAACTTAACTCCAACGCTAAACTTGGTTGATAGACTCCTAGGACAACCCTTTCTCATTTAGCTTGAGGGATTCAACCCTTCTTAGTGGTTAACACGGTGACCTTGTAGTCATCAAAGCCATAGTCTCTGTGGTGCCAGAGCTACTGGGTGGTTGGAACACAGGGGGAGGTTGTTGAGAAATCAATGCAATTAGCTTAGGGTTTGATTCCTCTTCCTTAATAATTACTTGTGAGTTATGTTGGCTTCGATTACTTCTTTATTATCTTATCTTTCATCAAGCAATTACCATACTAGATGTGTATGAAGATCACAAAACAAGAGACACGAGATCTAGGCACTATGCCAGGGAAAACCTCCCTCGAGGGGAAAACCCAGCCAAAGTTATCTTTCTTCAAAGACCAGACCTTCCCTCCACACCAATTCAACCTTCCAAAATTTCGACCTCTTTCTCAGCAACTTCGACAATGCAGTAGCTTCCGGCATCAGGCAGTAGTGGAACTTAGAGGACTTCGATCTCCTAAACTAGGGCACGAAACAAAGAGGGAGAGGCACCAAAAGTTTGTTTTTCTTCTTCTCCTTACATTCCTCTGTTAAAATTTATGTTTTCCCACCCCGGTTTTCAGTTTCTCCTTATTTCTCCCATGTAGTTAAATGCCCTTTCCCATAACCATACATTCAACAAGCTGAAAAAAATAAATTTGCTGAAAACACAAATTCTGGAAATTTTACAGAATGCTGGAAATCGCAGAAATAAAAATCAGCAGTAATAAACAGCCATTAAAACACATTAAAACACTGATATTTTTTGTCAACGTGACCCTGGAAAAACCCCCTACAACTCTTGGGGAAAACCAG